>KN468911.1:31619-43136 GCA_000787095.1 Periophthalmodon schlosseri | reverse complement strand
ACAGACACACATATGCACACACATTTATACACACGCACGCACACACAGACATACACATCTACACACACATACACTCATACACACACACTTATACACACACATACACTCATACACACACACTTATACACACACATACACTCATACACACACACTTATACACACACATACACTCATACACACACACTTATACACACACATACACTCATACACACACACTTATACACACACATACACTCATACACACACACTTATACACACACATACACTCATACACACACACTTATACACACACATACACTCATACACACACACTTATACACACACATACACTCATACACACACACTTATACACACACATACACTCATACACACACACTTATACACACACATACACTCATACACACACATACACAGACATACACATCTACACACACATACACTCATACACACACATACACAGACATACACATCTACACACACATACACTCATACACACACATACACAGACATACACATCTACACACACATACACTCATACACAGACTTATACACACACACACGCACACAGGGCAGAAGGACGCACGCACACAAACTGATCAATGAACAAACCCAAACACTGCTCTGTCTAAACACGCCGCGCTCTGACCCCGGCGCCCGGCGCTAACAGGACAGCTGCTCGCTCCATGTGCCGTCTGCTGATAACTACGCAGAGGTGGGTCAATACATAATTACTGATCAAATCTCAATCTTATAAACCGCAAACGTCTGAAATATGAAAGTTTTCAAATGAGTCCTCGGGAGGAGCGTAGCCCCGTAATCAGAGCGCGAGCATCAGGTGGAGGCTGCGGGGGCCAGACTTACTGCTCTTTAATTGGAACAGAAGCGCTGGCGAATCACCGCAGACTCGTTAGGGCCGCGCTCGGCTCCGGATTTCTGTGGGTTCCGCGCTTTATGTGCCCGGGAGTGGCTCGCGGTCGTCCCGCGGGGGTTTGCCGTTCGGCTGTGTACACACTATTATACAACTTGTTCTGTGCTTTCAGAAACAATACTTGTTCAGATTTTTACCGCATTAACGGCCACTAAAACTGTCAGCCCGCGTTCTGCCGGTTTCTTTTCAATCGGTGATCTTGGAGGCGCCGCTTTCATTGTGCAAAGCCAAAAGAGTTACCTCAGCCCAGTGCACTCTGCTAATGGAAACTCATTGTAACAAAAAGTACATTACCAAATCTCCCTAATTCTGCTCCCTTTTAATGAACTGAAAAGCACTAACCCTGCGATTAGAGCCGCTGCAGTAATAATACACAAGTGATATTAGCATCTTTAATAGCCGCAGATAAATAAAACATCCCTGGATTCGATTTAGCGCTTCCAATTTGTCGATTTCTCGTGTGGGATATATTTTAGCCCTTTGCAAATACGGCTCCCTAAGATTTAGCGAGCGGTCTGCGATTGTTTCTGTAGAAATGGTGAAATATTCAGAGTGTTTGGCTTTCAAAGGTGTTTACTGCATTATTAATGTCACTTTCAGGCTGCTCAGGGAGGACGAGGGAGCTACGGCGTTTTAGCGGCGCGGAGCCCGGTTTGACTCGTCCGTCTACACTTTAAACTCATTATCTTGTCTAATTCACTCGGCCGCCATTATTCCCCCGTCCCTTTAAGCAGCCTAATTAAAAGAGCTTTGGTTTTTCATTAATATGCAATTATTTATTTATTTACGCGCTCGTTTCTATGACACAGTACGGGGCCGCGTATGTGGAACAAAAGACTGAAGAGGCGCCCGTGTTCTGATCGGCGTCGCCTTTCACCAGCGCTGGAGACTTATTTTTATCTCTCAAACGCAGTACAATTGATTACACGTTTTAAGCGTATTTTTTTCAAGTAGGCTACATTTTATTCTTCAAATTAATACGTCGTTTTTGCTCCATTTCCAAAACCTGCCGTACAGTGACTGTCATAAAACACGTGAACAATAGTGGTTGTTGTTGTTTACTTTACCAGTGTAGCCATTTTGTTTGAATACTAATACTGCAATACTGCAATACTGCAAACTCGGGATAACTCGGAGGAGGCCTACTTCATGTAGTAGTAGTTTTTAGTTGCCTGAGTTGTTCTACACATCTGATCGGATCCACACGAGTCTGGAACTGGACAACAGAACTCAACAGTGACCACCTGCTCCAAAGACAATTTCCTATTTGTTTTTCCCATAGACTTTTCGAAAAACATCAAAAGTTTAAAGGCATCGCAGAGGCTAACCAGCTACATGCTAACCAGCTACATGCTAACCAGCTACGTGCTAACTTATATCCATAACTAGGCCGTTTTAAGCCCAAAAAGGCCGTTTATAATGCAAGACTCTGCGAAAAGCTTTATTAACTTGCGGTTTATAAAGTTTCAGAAACAGATTTTAAATATAATGATAGGTCTTATGGTCATTAGTTCCGCAGAGCTGATTATCCCTGAGCAGCTTTCAAACGTTTAATATACTTTTTTTTTTTCCGGAAAGTCTATGAGAAAAATGAATGGGAAATATAGTTCCGGAAACGTGAGCCAAAATCCTCCGTCCGAACCACAGTCTGTGTAAAGAAGTGGACTGAGTGAGCGTGACGTCACCCACGGCGTTCGGCTCCAGTTGCATGAAGCTCATCGAGGCCGGGGCAGTTACAGGGCCCAATCTGGAGCCGAGTTCCACATTAGGAACTCCGACCGCTAGTATCATAGCAACCAAAGAGCCAATCCGCACCGCTGGTTTAGCAAGGAGCGGGTGCTTAGCAACGCTGTCAATCAAACCTGTTGCTAACTCTAGCGGGAGCAACGTTGGAGAAAGAAGGCACCTGATTTGTCCCTTTATACGAACATTTTAAGACCAAAACACGATCAAAAAGTCGATGGAGCCGGAAGCGCGCCCACTTCCTATTTTGAACGCGGCGGCTAGCGGGTTAGCCATCTTTTAGCTATCATTTATATATACACTCTATGGTCTTAATTTGAGACGGTCCAACCACAGTCGTTAATTTGCATTAAGACGCCTCCTCTCAAAAATTCTCATAACATTCAGAACAAAATAAAACTTCTTTCACCTGAGATAAATAAGACTTTGGTGCGTCCGTTGTTGCTTCGGAAAAATCAGCTGTTTCTCAGTCCTTTATGTTGTTACGTTTTCCGTTTTTTACGCGCGAGGAGCCGCGTTTGTTTTGGACACGAACGGACCGTGCGTCTCTCTGATTGGCTCATCCACCTGTCAGTCACGCCCTCCGAAATCAGGGAGACAGGAAACAGCTGCAGATCCACTCGTCTCTGTGAGGTTTGGTCGAAGCGCGTGGCTCTGGCCGGACAGTTAAAGTTGTCGGTTCGTCTGCGATCGCGTTATAGTAATATCTAACAGAATTCTATCCACACAGCTGCAGGCGCAAACTGAGCACTTCAAACCTGCCCGTTCAGTTTCTGTATGTATCAGTGAAACACTTAACACAGATTAGCTTGGTTCAGTGCTAACAGTTGTAGCCTTATCGTTTATGTAAAGGCAAAAAGAAACACACTGAAGACATGCAATTATGATTTGTCAAGTATGTATGGCTTTATGAGAGGAAATCTTCAGTCGGCTTAGCGCAAATTGGACCATCATGCAATCTATCTATCCCTCTCTCTCTCTCTCTCTTTCTCTCCAGCCCTGGTTATGTCTGCTTTCTGTGTGTGTGTGTGTGTGTGTGTGTGTGTGTGTGCGTATATGCCACAGAGTGCACAGTTTAAAGTACCACAGGGAGATTATCAGACCAGGCTAGTGATGGACATTATCGCTCCCTACATGCATCACTTCTTCTTGTTTCTGAGAATGGCTGGCGGGCAGAGGGCATTGTCAGCTGTGCGCGTGTGTTGTGTGTATTAACGCGGCAAAAAAATGGTACTATTTTTGTGCGATATTTTGGAGAACGTGACGCGTGGAGGGAGCGCGTGCGCGTAGAATGACATTTAGTGAAAATGTGCCGGGCTCGGGGAAAAAAAAACATCTGACTCATAATTGAAGTGCCATGAAAGAAATATGATCATGAATTTGAATTAGGCTCGTGCGCTGGTAGCTATGAACAAGGCGAACGGCGAGAGGAGCACATCCAGCTGAGGAGATTGTGGCAATATACCGCGATGCCTTAGCAATGGGTGACACTTACAAATAATACATCAGGAATTTACGTTCAAAAGATACAGCGAATACGAGCAGCAACAAGACGAACAATAGTCAAGATAGAAAGGATAGTGCAACCAGCTAGCGCCGCTGTGGGAAACGGCACAGGCTCAAAAATGCTGTTTTTGAAGCGATAATAGGACATTGGCTCAGTGCTACACATTTAAAGGTCCGATATTACGCAAAATGGACTCTTGTAGCTTTAAGTCATGTCCTAACGCTGTTCCCTCCTCAAAAACAGACCTGGAGTTGTGTTTTGTTTCATTCACACATGTTTGAGTAACACTTTATTATTAGTCTGTCTACATCTCCAAAGCTCAAAACGCTCTGTTCCACCTTGCGACGTCATAACGCGTCAGTTTTCAATTTTCAGCAGCTCCTTTTACCTTTTGTTCAGTAGAGATTGGCAATACCAGAGCTGAAATCATCCAAATGATTCTAGTGAAGGTGTGTGGAGTTTAAAAACACAGTGGAGCACTTCCTGTATTACCACATGATGACATCACAAGGTGGAACAGAGCCTAAATATGCAGGGTTTGTGTGTTAAACATGTGTGAATGAAACAAAACACAACTCCGGGTCTGTTTGTGACGAGGAAACAACATTAGAACAGAGATCAGAGAATAGAGTCATACGGGCCCTTTAAAGATGTACTATGTAACTTTTCTGGTAGGGTATGTCACCTACTCGTCTCCATGGAGTTGCTACTGCTTACCCAGTGTTTCATGTTTCACAGTATGGCTTTAAATTGACCCAGCTTGCTTTTATATTCCGTTGCAGCTGCTTCAAATGCAAAAGAAAACCTTGAAAACCTTCATACTTCTCGCCTCTCCACAGATATGACCTGCACCTTGTCAGCTGGACTTCATGGATACAGACAAGTTTAATGTCACACTGTGAAATATTTGCGGCAAAGCGAGAACATCTCCACGGAGACGAGCAGATTTTGGACGGTCCAGCAGAAAAGTTACAGAGTGAACCTTTAAAGGGCCCATATTACTCTACTTTCTGATCTCTGTTCTGATGTTGTTTCTCATACAGACATAAAATACTGAATATTACCAGCGACTATGAACCCGCTCAGTGTAAACTAAACAAAACAGTGACTTTGAACGTGGCACCTTTCAGCCTTCTTCACGTTACCACCACAGACTGTAAAGAAGTGACTGAGTGTGACGTCACCCTTTTGGCTCCAGCAAATGAAGCTCGTCGAGGCCGGAGCAGATACAGGGCGGATTTGGAGCCGAGTTCCATATTTGGAATTCCGACCGCGAGTATCATAGCGACCAAAGAGCCAATCTGGAGCGAGGCTGTTGAAGGTAACGCCCCTTCCCGCCACCGCCGGTTTAGCAAAGAGCGGGCGCTTAGCAACGCTGTCAGTCAAACCCGTTGCTAACGCTAGCGGGACGACCTCGGGGAAAAAAGGCGCCTGATTTGCCTGTTATTAATATTCATGTTTTGACTTAAAATAGCGAAATAAAAATACCAGGGTCATGCGGGTTAATACGAACACTTAAAGACCAAAATGACGAGTCTGACAGCAGCAGTTACAGAGAGAGGGACGACAGCTTTTCAATAGAAAGTGAATTGGAGCCAGTTGATGGAGTCAGACGTCTGCAGCGGGTTTTCAGTATTATATGAAGTTTGATAACTTGGGGCTCACTTTGGACAGGCAACGGTCACATTTTTATACAGCGCTTTTCCACCTTCAAACCATTCACCAGACAACAGATGCAAGGTTACGTAAGTGTCTTGCCCACGGACACAACAACAGCGTTCATCTGCGGGAGACGGAATCGCACTGCCAACCTTCCCCGCTCAACCAACGATGTTTATGTCGAGAGAACCGCAAACCTTCAGACTGAGCTACTGGAGAACGGAGCATGCGACCGTAAAGAGATTTACAGAACGACACAATGAAAGAACAATCTAATCGAATCATATACATTTTCTGTTGCATGAATGAAAAAAAAAAAAAAGCTTTAAACAAAGTGACTCACACTTGGAAACTAAGAAAGAAAACACCTGCTCTTCCTGTACGACTCCGCGCAACACGAGCTCCGCCGCCATCTGTGTTAGTGGCCTATTTGTAAAATTAACTTTGAAATCGTCTATTACAAATACTTTTCGTACGAGCTTTGTCGAGAAAAGGAAAAACACTCCAGCAGCCTCATCAGCCGCTCGCTAGCACCTGCCATCCATTTAGGCCGAATCCGAAGCAACGTTTTCAACAAATGCAAATGACAACATGCAGATTTCATTTTATACGGCGTAAGTGTCTGTTGGCTAAGCACTCCAAACGTAAAAAATGTGTGAGCGCGGAAATAAACTGTGTCAGAGAGATGGATGGAATAGGTACAAAGCATCGGTAGTGTGCTAACAAACTCCATTTTGTGTTGCTGCAGCTGTTTCCATGGAGCTCCCTCGCCCTCCTCTCCCTCCCTCTCTCTCTCTCTCTCCTTCACACAAGTGTCTGAAAGAGGATTCAGCTGCGCCAGTCAATCTGCAGCATCCACAAGTCCACGAGAAAAACCCTCCACCGCCTGTAGCACTCTCCTCTCTCACGCCATTCCATTTTCAAAGTCATTACAATCATTTCTTTATTTATTCCTAAACCGCAGCCGCAAAAACACTGAGCCGACTTTCGGCCAACTTCATTCATCTACATTTGCGCAGCACGTGAAACGGGAGAGTCGTAAGTAATGCTTCACCGGTGACAATCTTTGCTTTTCGCACCTATAGCGTGACCTACAAACACGGCCCAGAAAACGTCCTTGAAGAATTATCGAGGAAGGGTACTTACCCAAGACGCCCACGCGGTAGTTGAGAGTGATCACGATGACATTTCCATAGCTGGCCAGCACGCTGCCATCGATCATGTTGCCCGTCCCCTCCATGTACGATCCCCCGTGGATGTAGACCATCACCGGCTTGGCTCCAGTGTCTCGGATGTCTGCAAGAGTGGCCATGGTTAACACGTGCTCATCGGCTCATGGGCCAAGTCCGCGGCAGCGAAACGGCAAAGTAGAAACGTGAAATGGTTGGGATGCAGACAGACAAGATAACGCTGCGGCGAGCTCTTCTCCCAGATACCAGCTGTTTGAAGGATTTAGGCTAAAATAAAATAATGCCTGGACTTCAGAGGTAATGTTTAAACAAGTCGATACAGAGACTATCTGAAAGTCTCTGAAAACCCAAATATTGGCCCGGCTGTGGAAAAGTTCTTCTTCATTTTGCATAGACGTGCACCTGATGCTAAATCCAATGCTTCTTGTTCCTACAGAAAGGCTAACGGTGTAAAACCGTAGAATCAATAGACTCAAATTATGCACGTTTATGATACACAGCTTTGGACAGGCTCCAACTTAAAGCCCCAGCCAAAAAAAGCCATTTTTTCATTTAGCCAATCACAAATAAACATAGAAAAACATGCATCCTTACTGTGAGTGGGCTCGCCTCTCCACAAACCTGACTCTTACTCGGCCTGGAGGGGGCTCCTCCTGCTTGTTTCCATGGAAATGTAGTTGTTCCACAGTACGACATAAACCTCATCTACGTGGATAATGTCTGGAAGTGTGACTTTAACTTTCTATTTCCATGGAAACACGCAGGTGACGCGCTGCCTCCAGAAAGTTACGCAGTGTTGCTTTATGACTAAACGATGTCTGAAATGAGCATTAAAATGTCCTTTTGAAATAATAACATGTGGATTATTATAGTATTATTATCACATTGCGACATGTTCCAGGATCACAGCGTCCAAACCAAAGCGGCGCAGCACCATGTTCTTTGTTATAGAAATATTCATCCGAATAATGAACCAAATAAACCAATCAGTGTGTGTATTTATTTACTGCCTGTAACTGTTGGTGTTCATTTTGGTGCCCTCGAGTCTGCACGTCCTTATATAGACGCGTAGGAAGCCATTAGAGGGGATAAAAGGAGAGGTGGTCTGACACATCTCCTAACCAGGAGGGGGGGGTCTAATCTGGCCCGATGGTGATAGGGAAAAAGCAGCAGCTAATTACACAGTGAGACTATGCTCTTTTGTGTACACGTTCTATCTCCGTGGAACAATTTATTTGCTCTGGTCCTTCCTGCCAGTTACATTTGCGCTTCGGTTTCAGTAAAATGTGGGTTATTTCCGCCCCTGGCCCAGAGCTTGAGAACCATCCTGAGAACAGTCGAGTTCAGGTATCGGCCTCCGAGAAACCGCTTCAACCGATGTCCCGTTGTGGTCCGTAAATGGTGCAATAAGATGATTTAGAATTCGCCGGCCCTGTTTTTAAATACCTCTGATCATGCTGCAGTTTGATAAGTTGCAACAAAGAAGTAATAAATAATTTGACATAAAAGATTTAAACCTTCACAGATTTTTGGAACAATTTTCAGAAGCTAATTAACTTCGAGAGCCAAGTCTAGATGGATTATGGATTTGGAAGTGCTACCTGCGTATTACCCATTTTGTCAAAACAAAAATATTGTCTTATACAAGAGGAGATGATACGAGAGGGTGACAAACAAAAGTAAAAAAAGACTGAATTATACAGGGGGAGGTGAAAAGATGGAGTGACAAACATAAACAAAAATATTGTCTTACGCAGGAGGGAGGGGGTGATGTGAGAACGTGACAAACAGAAGCTAAAATAAGAGAGACTAAAGCTGGAATGAGGAACTTGTCAGGCTTTTAGCTCAACTGAAGATTTATAGGTGCGATCGAGGTGGAGCGACAAAAAGTGAAGAAAAAAAAAAGTCATTGAAAGGTTTTTGGTGAAAAAAATCCCTCCGTCTGAAAAGAGAGACTGAATTACCCAGAGCTGTGGAGACCTCGCATTTTTACCATGTATCGCCTTTGACGCTGCAACCCACCCAACACCACCCACACCCAACACCACCCATCCCAAGCACCACCCATATCCCCAATCACCACCCACACGGACCTAAACACCACCCGCATCCCCCACCCATCACCACCAACCCCAACACTACCCTTCACACCCAGACCTAAACACCCCCCGCATCCCCCCCCCATCACCACCAATCCCAACACTACCCGTTCACACCCATCCATCGCCACCCATACCCACTCATCACCAACCACACCCACCCCAACGCCACCCACAGTCACCCCAACGCCACACATACCCCCCCATCACCACCCACACCCACCACAACACCACGCACATCCACCCAACACCACCCATACCCCCCACCAAACGTCACCCATACCTCCCACCCATCACCCTCCCAACCATCACCCCCCATCGCCACCCATACGCCCCCATCACCACTAATACCACCCCATCACCACCCACACCCCTATCACCAACCATACCCCGCATCCATCACTATCCATCACCCCCCATTCCCTCCGCACCCATACCCCACTCATCAACCCCCCACCCATCAGCACCCATACCCCATCAGCACCCATCAGCACCCATACCCCATGAGCACCCAGACCCCCCATCAGCACCCACACCCCCCTCTGTCTCTCCTTTCGCCTGGACGTTTCACTGTGTTTTTAATCTTTCTTGCCTATAAGCCTGAGTGGTGAGAATGAAAAGTGGGCGTGAGGTCAAAAAAGAGCAGAAAAGAGAGCGCCGCGCAAACACACAAACGCCGTACGAACCGTCGCGGCACAAACATACAGGGAGCAACGCGGGGCTTCCGATTTTTTGAGGGGGTGGTATTGTATTCCGGTTGCCATGGCGACAGAGAGCCAAAATTTATGCTCCTCAAGAATCACATCCCACATCCACCCATCTGTATGCCCCGCTTGTTAGAACCGATCACATTAGCATGCTCAAGCTAAGCTACGCAAATGCATTTTCTCAATAACCCCTATTCACGAGTTCAGCCTGGATTCACGGTTTTCTTTTAGCTGCTCGTGGCCCCATTACACTTAGAAGCAAAACAATAGCCTGCATTATATATGATCCAGACGTATTTATGATTGGGTTTTATCTGGCTGGTATCTGAGAGGGCTCTTTTATAGTGAAATGGGATTTACAGCCAGCACCATGCACACATCCATTTGATGAAAAGGTGGCTACAGTAAAAAAAAAACAAAAAAAAAAAAAACAGCATTACAACATCCCTTGGTGAAACAACACATAGAGAGAAGAGAGGAGAGGAAGAGGAGATTAGTGATGTCAGCGTTATCAGTCACCTCTTTTGTTCGTTCACATTGGGTCGACATGACACCATTTCAAGTCATTTGAAATTTCGAAATTTAGTTCGGTGTTTTTGTTTCAGCAGAACCTAGTGTATTTGTTGCGTAACTGTTTGAAGAGGCGGTCGGTGATCGAAGTAAATCGTTTTTTTTTATGCCGCTGTCCTTGGATAATCGAGCCAATCGAGTTTAACATTTGCTAAACATAACGTGGCGCATTTGAAAACGAGTTTGAAAAATGTAAAACGAGGTGAAACGCAGTAAAAGAAAGAAAATATAGCCCATATTAAAGACTTAGATTTCGAAATAAATGTCCGGCAACAACACGCTGTTTCTCAAATGTTCGTGTGCAGGCGGCCGACTTTAAAACTAGACTAATAGTGTCGTGGTTTTGGTTCTCTGGTCTTCAAAGCCTTGTTGTCTCTGCTAAAAAGGACAAAAAAGTTGATTAATGCAAATAGAAGTCAACATATTAAACCATGCACAAAACGTAAATAGGTATAAGGCAAAAAACACAGCAAAATATACAGTACAAAAGTATAACCGTGCTCCATATACTCTGGTGTGTTTTAAGTAAACTCAAAATCAAACATTATATGAACACAAAACAAAATGGCTGCACACAGATCACACTTGTGCTGTTTTTAGACAAATAAAACATGGAAGTGATTTAAATAAGAGCATGCAGTGTAACATGGTACATTTCCAAAAGCTCCTCACAGCTGCTCCGCGTTTTTCAGATATTCTAAACACGTCAGTCCTAAGCTCGATACAGCCTCTGCTTCATCACAGGACGCGGGCTACACCATAACACGCTGAGCTCCTTATTCTTTTATAGGTGTGCGGCGGGGTGGTCCTGGGCTGATTGGAGCACCAGCAGGGGGCGTAACTCAAGAGCAGACTGAGCCCGGAGTGTCGCTGCTTCCAGGAAAACTCACCGGGAGCTCTGCGGGCGCACGTCCTTCACCTGGCGGCCATATTGCTTTTTTTTTCCCTCCCAACCTCACCTCGATTGCTCCGTCCTCCCCGTCTCTATTTCGGTGAAAACAGTCATATATCTGACGTTAAGCACCGTACGCGGGGCTGGCCTTGGCACATTGGGAGACGGGGACAAAGTGAGGTGACACGGGCCGCGTCAACACTCGCCGGGACGCGGCGGCTA
>KN468911.1:0-16556 GCA_000787095.1 Periophthalmodon schlosseri | reverse complement strand
CCTCGCCTCCTGCCGCCGCTGAGGCTTCACCTGCGGTGCATTTAATCAAGATTTTTATGTCAACAAAACACTTAAAAATGTATTACATGTAAAATTCACTTATTCCAGTTTTTACCACTTTTCCATTTTCTCTTTATGAATAAATGTCTCCTGTCGTATTTCTTTGAGCTTATTTCTGTCTAGATTGATAAACGTTTATATATTTCAACGTCTTCCAAAATCTGAAGTGATCCTTTAGAAGATGCAGTATTGTTGGAGAGAGAATCTGAAGGACTCGGAGAACATGTTTTACAGGCAGTGAAAGAGACAAATTGTAAATCCATGTAATGTGAATAGAATAATGAGGCCACACTGAACCCACTTCACCGGGGCCTCGGCCTCAGCGAGCCCCTCGCCCTCGACGAGCCCCTCAGAACTAAACGGGTCCCTTTTAATTTCGGTCTATGGATTTAACAAGGTAAACCTCTGGAGATAAAGGTAAAGCTGCTCTTTCATACCCTCCTTGAGCGTCCTGGCATGTTTCAAAACACCATCACCTCCTTTCAGACCATTTAAAGCTCAGAGTCTGTAGGGGCCAGTTCAAGAACATGCTGATCAGGCACCAGGTTCATGTCCATGTGACCTCAACAGCAGCGGTCAGAGCCCTCGCAGTCACGTGTCTGAGCCTATAAAAGGTGGTTAATGCTGTGTACAAAATCTACATTCAGCTTTACTGTTCTATACTAAACAGATCGTGCAAACTCATAATCCGGTCCTTAACAATGACAAATCGATTTTAAATGTAAGACTGTTGGGGGAACCAACTGAGTTCATGTTTCTGATTTCAACATTTAGTCGTTTCTATAATAGGGTGATGTCTTTTGCAGAAGCACGGCATCTTTAAATGAGTTCATCTTTTACCCAAAGAGTAAACAAGACCACTTTCTCACTGTCTGGGTGTAATTTCGATCACCAACACGGATGAAAGAACCAAGGGGCCCGAATGTGCCGCTGTATAACGCCTGTGTGAGAGCTGATTGGCTGCGCTGGGAGGGGTCAATTCATCATTTTGCCATCTGAAAAACCTGTTCTAAAACTGTGGACCCGCCTGAATCATTCATATATGTGAATTCAAGGGTTTCAAAGGGTTTGGGAGAGCAACGAACAGGTTAAGGCAGCATAAATAGGTCACGATAACAACATTTTAGAGAGATATATGGTGAGAAATGATAATATTGAAACCACCGTATTTTCCGGAGTATAAGTCGCACCGGAGTATAAGTCGCACCAGCCAAAAAATGCATAATAATGAAGAAAAAAACATATACTTCACATATAAATTGCATCTGAGTATAAGTCGCACCCACGGCCAAACTATGAAAAAAGTGCGTCTTATAGTCCGGAAAACACAGTAACAGTAACGCAAGATAATCCCAGTAAACCGTTTTTAAATAGGCAGTGTCATTAAAGACATGAGCTGCAACAGATAAATAGCAGAATGAAGCAGTAATTAGCCACAGAAGTTACTTTTAAAACCCTCCGCAGCTCAAATCTTATCGTATTACAACTAAAATACCCAAAATCTGCACCACTTTCGCGCGATAAATATTGACCCCCAAAATATCTCGTTCCAGGTTTCATGTTTTGAAAGATAAGTTGATATAGTCATTATCGTGACAGGCCCATTTCCTCCTTTCACGGTTTGAAGGTCCCACGGGTTAAAGACGCGTCCCTTCCGTCTGGTCTGGTCTCTAGTCCCGTAGGCCTGTGTGTATGTTAAACTCATCTCAAATATGCCCTCTGTCGCTTCATCACCTCCGGCATTTAATGAGGTGGGTGAGTTTTGTTTTCTTCTCTCTTGATAGGCATCAACAACAAACGTGCTTTGTGCAAGGTAAGAGGGTCATTTACCTCTGATGTTACAACTGCATCCTGTTGCTTGGCAACAATCACACCATTTAATCAGGAGTCAAACAGAGCCTCTTTATTCTGCACCGCTGCTGTGTGAAAGTGAATTTTTGAAGATGCCTTGTGCATGACTCAAATTACAATCTTTGGTTTAATAAAAACAAAAAGTATTACACACATACGAGTTTTGTGGAACACACTTTTTTGAATTGTTCGAAACGTGGATTTCAGTCTAGAGACGATCGAATCGATGAACAGATTAACTTTTTAAACCTATTTAGCAGGTACAGTGCAGAGGTGCATCTTACTGGGCGAGATGGAAACATTACGCTCCATTTGCACTGCTAATTCAACATAAGCCTGGATTAGCAAGAGCGCTATATGATTGGAAAAAAGAGTTTCCAGCGAGATTGAAAATGATGTTTGTCGTAACAGAAAGCTCCACAGCCAGGACCTGTGTGCGTCGCCACGTGTCACAAAACAGAACACGCCTTGGATAAGCCCTTTTCTCATTATCAAACATGACCAAGATAATTGAAATTTTTTAAGTGGAAGGGGAAATATTAAAGAGATTTCTCTGGCTATATTCCACAACCGGGACTAATTCAGGAGCAGAAACGCCTGGAGGGTCAGTCCGTCTCTTAAAATGAGTTTTAAATGTGAGCGAATAGTAAAGCTAACATCTGCTTCGGCCTCAGTGGAAATCAACTCCAACGCTCTCCCAGCTCAAAGCGGAGCACTACTGTACACGCCTATGCCCAAGTTCACTCAGAGAAAACTATTACGAGGCTTCAGGCGGGCTTCAGAACACTCTCTGTTATTGCGGAGATGTAAGATTTAGCCTGGGCTGATCAAACGGGTCTTGGGCAGTTATGGGTTTTTGCTGGATAAATGGTTTCTATTTGAACAAGCCTGAATAATGAATATAATGGAACGCTGGCTCAAAGTTGTGTGTAAATTTAATTAACAGCAAAAGATGAGCTGAGCCCAGGTGTCAGGTTTAACAAATACATCTAATAAGGCCAGTTGCAGAAGAGCGAACCCAAACTGAAGTCGTATGCAAATTTGACTTTTTGGAGATTCTGCTTCTGACTTAATCATCGATATTTTTTACACAGAAACGTCTGACATTTTGTTTAAAAATGAAGCAGGAATTAAAAAGTTGCATATTCTTAAGAAACTTGATTTAAGGCACTCCTGTCGTTTAAAACAACATCTGGTCATGTTTCAGTGATGTTCAACAGGCAGAAGCCCATCTCCACATCGCAACGGTTATTTTATGTACGTGTTTGATATATTAGACATAAACAAGACGATAAGGGTAAGCCAAATATTCTTAGGAACTTACTGCAGGTTCCAAACATATGCAAAATGGTTTGTGAGTGCAGCCAGGTGAGACGTGAACACCAATTTGAATTTGAATTTCTGAGACAGCGCCTTAGACCGACCAAATGTTGCTTATTTTACATCCTTACAATCCTTACGGGACACTTTAGTCATGCAAATAAAATACAAAATAAAAATCGCAACCACTGTCTTACACAAATATGTTTCTTTTTCTTCTCGCACTCTTTCACACAACGACCAGAGCGTCCGTCAGGCACATACGCACACGGCACTCGCTCACTCATGTCACGGCTGCTCTGACTCACAGGTCCCACGTTCATCCCAATTATCGCTCTGATCTGGGACTCGAAAGCTGGTGACACTGCCGGCTTTGGAAGGATGCATTTCACTTCATTCCAAATCCTCCATTTTTCGCTGCATGTATGGATTTGTTTTACATACCTCCTTTTCTACACATTTTCTTGTTGGGTTTCCTGGCACATTCCTTGGATATTCTTTTGACTGTAAAATGAATGGGAAAACTACAAAATAACAGCGAGCTCTGGAAAAGATAGCAGGTAACATGCAACATCCGATTCCAACCATTTTTTTAAATTTATTTTTTGTAAAACCCATCTCTCCCCTCCACCCCTAATCCCACGTCAGTAATGACAAGAACAACAAAAGGACCTGTTGAGAAAGTAACTGGGGTGTAACTGCAGAAATATTCCAAAATGGTGGAATGAATTTGCTGCAACCTGGGACGAAGGAAGCCCATATTCACATGCACTTCTATTTAAGACCCGATACTGCCACACAGACCTCTGCAGAGACTTTTTACTTTCTAATCGGATAACCCAAAGTGTTATTTGACATTGTCCATTTTGGGGCACTTAACATTTTAAAGCCATTTTGCTGTGTGGGTCTCCTCTAAGTGGTGTAATAATGGGAGCTGCTTCAAAGTATCAACAGCGATAAATCTAAAACTTTCCAGACTTTTTAGTTGCTGCAGACCGATCAATGTTAGCCCTTTGGTTCAAAACCTTGCTTCTTTTGTGCAAGGACAAGAACGGGAGCGTAAAGGGTCTTACATAGTAACGGCTGATGCCACGGGCCTCCTCTGTACCAGAGAACATTTCACCAACCCTAAAGGTCATTCACTTAGGGAGCAGGCGTCTGATTCCCCAGGACAGTCAAGACAGTGAGGGGTGGGAGGTGCACCGAGAACTTCCAATCTCTTTCTTTTAGGATTTGAATCGTTTTTGTTATTAAAAATAGTGAATATTTGGTCATCAAAAGAGGAACCTCTAACAGTGGCATGAAAGGGGAGAGTTGATGAAAAGACTAAATGATTGGTCCAGTCAAGATGGAGGAGATGGACACAGACACGGCATGCGCCAGACAACAGGTCATGCGCAAAATTGAGAGACTGAGAAAAAGATAGAGGGACAGCAAAAGAGAGGTGTGTTGTGGTTTACCCAAAGCACTCACCATCTTCTGTTGGAACATAGATGTTGAGGTAAAGACAATCCTCATGCTGGTCCTGTATGAAGGTGGTCACTATATCCAGGTTGAAGGTGAACCATATTGGCATCATAATCTCTGGCACCGCATTGTGGATATTCTGGGGGCAAACGGGGGCAAAGTGGGTGGCGTTCTTGATGCCTGACCACGAGGAGGGGGGTTCGGGGGGCAGGAAGCGCTTCTCTCCGACAGGAGGCGCAGCATAAGGAACGCCTAAGTACTGGTCCACCGGCCCCAGGATCTCACTGGGCAGGGGCACCCTCACCCCCCGCAGCTTGCCGTACTGTGTGTTCACAGTGGGGTGGTAGTTCTGGCTCCTTATCGCCATGAAGCACCAACAAAAACATAGTATCCACAAGGAAGAGTTGAAGCTGGCGCACACGTGGGCACCATGCCAGTTCTTAGAGTAGCAATGACTTCTCTTTGAAGAAAACCACATGGTCCCTGTGAGCGACATCAAGTGTGAGCGACCAGCGTACAGGGCCCAGAGCCCCGGCACAAACACCGCTCAGCCTTCCAGTGCAGCCGGCTCTGGGACGGTCATCAGCTGTGATACCGCAGGCGAAAGTCACTTCTGCGCGTCTCCGCTCCCGTGAGGTCCTTAGTCACTGTCCTCTCTCACTTGTCAGGTCTTCTGTCCCGTGCTGCAAGCAGAGAAAACAGGAAATGAATGACACTGCGCTGAAAAAGCCACCATCACTTTTATCGACTCATGTGTCAGGACATAAAACCGCTCAAACACTAAACACGACACAACTCTCACTGATATGATCTATTATTATGATAATTATAATCAAGACGATGCCGTGACTTTGACGCAGCAATTAAATGTTGTCAAGTTGCGCCCAGAAGTGCTAATAGGACCCTTTGCTGTTTTAGTCAGATCATCTTTAGGGACGATTATTAACACAGAGTTAACGGGGGCATTATTTGCAGAAAAGGCCTGGCTCAAACCGAGTCCCAGAGCCACGTACAATAACACGGTTTATAGCGTAAGAGCCGTGCAGCTTTTCTGTTGACAGCTCCCTTCGGTGGTGTACTCATTTAGGCATTGCAATTCCAGCCCCCGGTCCCGGCTCGTACACGGGGTCACGTTTCGGAATGACCGGAGGGTTGGGGCAGGGGAGGACTTAAGAGATAGCGCTATGTAAATGCAAAACAGCACTCCCCGGGTGAAGCTGACAGAGCCGCCGACAAACCTCCCCACTCTGCCTGATCAATTTTCAATTTGTGAGGTTTAGGGCATCCCTTCTGCCGCATTCTCTCCAATAACAAAGGCACAGAAACAGCGGCATTTAGAGCAGGATATTGCGTTCCTAAATGACTGTGTAAATGATTTATAATGTAACGCAGCCATCGGAGACCCACTATGCAGAGAGAGAAAAGCAATCCCGGCGTTCCTGGAGGTGCTGTTATCGCGAGGCGGCTATTCCCATCTGCTGCAGCCGTGGATCAACACGCGGAACGCACGGAGAACGCACGCCGCACATCAAAAAACCGCGGCCATGCATTTTTAAATACGGCAGATGAGCGTAGCCGTTTCAATTTGCGGGTAAACGGAATGGGTTTGGTGGACAGTTGGGTTCGTGGTGGTGCATACTGAGTGCAGGCTGAAGCAGGAAAAGTCAAGCATATCCAATCGGGTGGAAAGGGTACGCAGCGAGGAGGCGACATGGAAGCACAAAGACTTCTGGGTTGTCAAAGAAACGAGATGGTCACATGACGGAGCGAAGGTGGTGTGGCCATAGGTTCTGTTTGTACCATCAGTGTTATCCGCCGTGTGACCTCTCAATTATGTTTCTACTGCGGAATCAAGAACATAAAACTAATATAGGAACAGAATGAAAGTAGTTAAAAGATGAGATGAAGTTTAAGAACTGAGAACCATTACTCCATTATAAGCAGGAGATGTACGGTTTATAAAGCCTATAGAGTCTCATTTTAACCTCCTGGGACCTGGCGTCCTCATATTTGGCAACACATTTTGGGTTGTCTAGGCCACAATACAATTTTTTTTCTCTCCAAGGTCCTGGTGTCACATATGAGGTCATTAAACTGCCACTTAAAGGTGACAGAAGAGTTTAACACATTATAGTTTAGATTCAAGATGGACTTTGTTAAAGGCTCATGTCTTCACCTGTTTGAAGCTCTTCAAATGAGACACATTGTTCCAAGAGGCACAGTTCTTGTTTCTCATTTTGTTTTTACTCAGGAAAAATGTTGCTGTGATCAGGCACTTAATAAATAGTTTTTGCAAATCATTATTCAAATGTGATTTTACTTTGTTCTGTCAAAATCATTAAAAAGTAGAAAGAATATCCTCATATGTGGACATCATTTTTCTCATGATGTAAAAAGATAATTCTTTGTTTTTACACTCATCAGGTCCCAGTCAGACCAAATAACAAAGAGAAATTCATAAAGCACGACATGCAAGAGCTCAGGCCTCAGGAGGTTAAGTCATTTCCAAAGTAAGACAAATTATAGTAGTTTGGGATTTAAAGCTACACTATGTAACTTTGTCACTGCTTTGCCTGAATGAGCGGCGAAACATCTTCACTCTAAAACTTTGCCCAGTTGACAGAACTGTAGTAGTATTTGCATGGAAGCAAGGACGTGACGATACCAGACCAAGTTACTGGTCAGATCTGTACAGAGGTGTCCCACTCATAATGTTTTTCAATACTCTTTTGAACCATAAAAACACCCGCGCAAGATAGTTATGTTTAATGCCGCACTGTGGAACATTTCAAAGCGATAATTTGTCCATGGAGACGAACAAGTAATGGCAGTAAACTGTAAACAGTCCACCAGGAAAGTTACATAGTGCACTTTATGGGGGCCTGTATTAGCCGATTTTCTGATCTGTTCTAATGTCGTTTCCTCGTCGCAAACAGACCTGGAGTTGTGTTTTGTTTCATTCACACACGTTTAACACACAAACCCTGCAGATTTAGGCTGAGTTCTTCTCTCAGACTGAAAACACTCTGTTCCACTGATTGGTCGTCTTCGAGGGACAACGAAAGCGCATTACCGTAACGACAGTAACATATTTAAAGAGCCCTGTGCCTCTGCTTTGAGATGCCGTTTGAATTTACATGACGGCGCAGTTGGTTGCGGAGTTACGGTGATGGAAAGTCGGCAACCGCGAATCTATCGGCGACGACAGCATCCGACGCTACAGGGTTAAACTCCACACACCTTCACTCGAATCATTTGGATCATTTCAGCCCCGGAATTTCCAATCTCTACTGAACTAAAGGTAAAAGGAGCTGTTAACTTGAAAACTACCACTTCATGACATCACAAGGTGGAACAGAGCGTTTTGAGCTTTGGAGATGTAGACAGACTAATAATAAAGTGTTACTCAAACATGTGAATGAAACAAAACACAACTCCAGGTCTGTTTTTGAGGAGGTAACAGTGTTAGAACATGGCTTAAAGTTTGCGTAATACAGGACCTTTAAATACAATCGCCCCAAATTTCTTGATGAATTTCAAAACAATACGAGCGCTGCTGGTTACGAACATGAAAACTACCCACAGTAGCCCTGCTCTCAGGCTGAATCAGCTGCAGGGGTTTGCGGGAGCACCGTCCATGTGGTCAGAGCCGCGTGTGGTCAGAGCCGCGTGTGGTGAACTTAACGGCTCCATTCTTAAACAGACCCTTTTATAGTTGTACGATTTTAGCCAAGTCTAAGAGCACGAGCGAGCGCAAGATTTATGTGACGGCTTCTCCGTCCTCTGATGACTAATGGCTCTATTAGTCACTGTGGTGTGAAATATTACTAAAACTCTCCTCACTTTTGACTACATGCCTGTTTCTTCTTCAAAAAAGGCCCTCAACTTGAAATGAAAATTAATCTAATTTTGGATCTATTTTGAGTTGTGAGGGTAATGAACTTCGCTAAAGTGATCTCCACAAACTGATAACGGCGTTTGAAGTTTTCCAGAGAGGGGCACCTTTACTATTCCCAACAGTAAAGATTTTTAATTTGAGTTTGAGAAGTGCCCACGCTGCATACGAGACTGCGATAACATTAATTTCAAACTGAGATAAAATGTGTTGGGTCAAACTTTTTAATCAGGACATTGGAAGGACATAGGACTGTGTGTGTGTGCGTGTGCGTGTGTGTGTGTGCGTGCGGCGGTGGCGAGGGTGTGTTTGGAGGGCATCTTTCTCGCCTCCGGTCACTTCACGGGTCCACGGCGCTTTGATGTCTCTACCTGTGCCAGGGGACGGAGGCGCAGAGGAGACACCGCGCCGCTTCTCCCGCATCATCCCCAGAAAATATCGACCGGCTCGTCAGCGCGGCTTTGCGGACTAATAACAAACAGAACTTAAGGAGGGTTGAAGTCAGGACAGGAGCAGCGGAAGAGGGAGGGGCCTCGTAAAAGTGAAATGCAAAATGGCAGATGGAGTGCTTTTATGTAAAAAAAAAAAAAACAACATTCATTCTTGTGTCTTGTTTTATTCCAAAGTATTTGCTAAAATTAAAACAAATTGGATGGAACTGGAGGATCATTAGTCAGCAGATCAATGATTCAACAGAAAAAAGTGCTTACAGAGATTTCAGTTTTAAGACAATGTAAATGTAATATCTCCATAAAGTGTAAATACCACAGACTGTGTAAAGAAGTGGACTAAGTGAGTGTGACGTCACCCACAGCGTCCGGCTCCGGTCAAATGAAGCTCATCGAGGTCAGAGCAGTTATAGGGGTCAATTTGGAGCTGAGTTCCATATTTGGAATTCTGACCACAAGTATCATAGCGACCAAAGAGCCAATCAGGAGCCAGGCTGCTGAAGGTAATGCACTGCTGGTTTAGCACAGCTGTCAATCAAACCTGTTGCTAACGCTAGCGGGAGCGACCTCGGGGAAAGAAGGCGCCTGATTCGTCTGTTATTAATGTTCATATCTTGATTTACAGCACAACAGTGGAAATAAAAATCCCAGGATCATGTAGAGGGTTAATACGAACATTTAAGACCAAAATGAGAGAGAGAGAGGGGACACAGTTGTTCAATAGAAAGTGAATCGGAGTCGATGGAGTCGGAAGCGCGCCCGTGTTCACTTCCTGTTTGGAACGCGGCTGCTAGCAAATTAGCTATGTCCATTTCTATATAGAGTCTATGGGAAACGTAATTCACAGATCAAGGAAGATACTTTACTCTAATGTTTGCTCTGTCCTTCTGCAGCTTTTCAGGCAGATCTGGCATCGATTTGTGCTTTGAACTTTCAAGTTCAGTTTAACTTTATTTATACCCGCGGGTATCCTCCCTCCGCATCAAACCTATCGGATATATAGGCCTTGTTCTTGTAATGTACTTTATAGGCTTGTTGACGCCTCTTAAAGCACTACACTGTGTCATCACTCACTCCACACTCGGAGGTGGTAAACTACTTTTATAGCCACAGCTGCCCCGGGGTAGACTGATGGAAGCGAGGCCGCCAGTCCGCATCATCGTACCCTCGGACTCACTCGTGCTCACTAGGCAAGGTGGGTGAAGTGTCTTGCCTAAAGACACAACTACAGAACGAGCGCTCTAACCACTGAGCTACCGTCGTCTCGTTTGTAGAGAATTAATTAGAAATAGTTGAAAATCCAAGCACCGGGCCAAATGGACTCGTACGCCTCCGCGCTCCTGAGATCCACTGGACGCTCTCTGGTAAAACAAGGAACCAGTCGCTCTCCACATTACGGCCGGACTCTCCTCAATCACTTCTAATGGCAGTTAGTCCAACAAAAGCATTTTCAGAGCCGCATCATTCGCCCGCAACATCTAAGGTCAGGTGGAGCGTGGCATCGTGACCTGAGAGAGAATAAGCGCTGATCACAAACGTTTCTGAGGGCGAGGCCGGTCTGACTGTCCCGATAAAAAAAAAAACTCTACGAGACACAAAGGTACAGAAGTACGCAGACGCTCAGCTCATTACATTTGGAAACAGACAGGATTTCATTTACCTTTAACGTTTAACTCTGAATCATTCTGTCTGCTGAAATCTTTAAACCAAACACCATTTTGTGTTTCGTGTCTCGTTCTTCAAAATGAGTTTTTATTCATAAATTGGTATTTCCTCCTTCGTCCTCAGAGGGAAGTCTTCTGCGTTTGACCCGCCCTGTGATGACGCCGGGCCGAGCAGTCATGAAAATGTTGCAAATTGGATTTTTTAATCTAATCTTATGAAGAAAATTTGAAACAAGATGGAGATATGGGTGGGGTATTCACCTTTTTCCGGAAGTTGCCGTGGGCGCCGCCATCGTCTTTGGGGTTGTATTATTTTGCACGGGGCTGATCTTGACAGTAAATAAGCTCTAAACAAACTGCAGAGCTATTTTAAAGCCTCCAGAGAGTCGGGGCAGTTTGACTTGTTGGTCGCATGAACGTAGAAAGTATTACACAGATAAACCTACTTTATTTCAGATTTTAGTGGCAAAACTTTTCCCAAATTCCCAAAACAAATAGGATTTCTGCTTAACTGGAGGTGTGGTGTCGTAGCATTTAGAGGCAAAAGTGGGCAGAACTGAATAAGGTCAATACTGCTCCATCTGATCTTGCACCAGTGCAGTGGGTAGCACTTTATAATAACTGAAGCATGAACAAAGACTTAATTAAAATGAATAAACCATTTGTTAAGAATGATTCAGGCTTAGGGCCCTTTAATGAAGGGTTTGGGTTTTAATGAAGTAGTTACTAGGCCTGAATCATTCTTAATTAAAGGGCCCATGTTACGCTATTTTCTGATCAATGTTATAATGTTGTTTCCTTATCGTAAACATAACTGGAGTTGTGTTTTGTTTCATTCATTCATTCATTCATTCATTCATTAGGCTGAGTTCTTCTCTCAGACTGAAAATGTGATGTCATGTGTTAATACAGGAAGTGCTGCACTGTGGTTTTTTTCAGACCTGGATTTAACAATCGCCACTGAACTAATGGTAAAAAGTAGCTATTAACTGGAAAACTACCGCTTCATGACATCACAAGGTGGAACAGAGCGTTTTGAGCTTTGGAGATGTGGACAGACTAATAATAAAGTGTTACTCAAACATGTGTGAATGAAACAAAACACAACTCCAGGTCTGTTTTTGAGGAGGTAACATGGCTAAAAACTCACAAGCTCATTACCAATTAAGTTTATGTTCATGCTTTGTTAACGCTAATTAAAGTGCAGTTATTACTGTTACACAATACTGTATATCTGGATATAGGTCTTATATGCAACAGTTGATTTTCATATATCAGAAAGTAGGTCTGTCATGATAACAAAGTTTGAAGTGCAATATATGGTTGAAGTAAATATAGACAATAAACGATAATATTGAAACTAAAATATAAAACAGAATTATCCCCAAAAAAACGATTCTATATGTAAAAAACTGTTAAAAAACACGAACAGAACGCAACACTAGTAGTTCGTTGGCATCTATAATGAGTCACAGAAGTTCATAATTCACTTTCCACAGCTCAAATCTCATCGTAGAACAGAAAAATAACCAAAATGTTCTCAGTAGTTCAAAGAAAAAGTCCCCATGATAAATACTGAGCCCAAAAATGATTGTTCTATGTGTTATGTACTGAATGATAAGTCGGTATCGTAAACATCGTGCCAGGCCTATCAAAAGGCAGGTCAACGATGAGCATACGCACATACACTTGTGTTTTTATATAATCCCGAAGGCTCGATGGCGTGTAGCGCTCTGTATTAAATCAAATGGATTGGCATGTTTCAAAACCAACACTCATAAACGTCAAACCGGAACATGCTTCATCCCGCTCCAGCTGGGGTCTGCTATAGTCACATGAAGCGTTCTGGCCTTTCCACTGGGTTTATTCAGTCATTCCAACTTTGAAAAATCTCCTTTAAATCAAGGACAAAGATGCAACACATCCAGACTACAAATCACTTTATGAAAATATTCTAATTCTTTCTCTGATCCGTGAAGAAAAGCCATTTTAGACTGATTTCATTATAATTAACAATTAGGGAGAGCTAACGCTAATCGAGCTAGCATTCTTACCGTTTGGTCAACCTTTTGGTCAACCTTTGCTGGAGGGACTATGTCTCTCGGCTGGCCTGGGAACGCCTAGGCCTGGCACGATAACACATTTTAAAGTGCGATATACTGCAGAAGAAAGTATAGACGATAAACGATAATACTGAAACCAATTTACCGTATTTTCCGGACTATAAGTCGCGCTTTTTTTCATGGTTTGGCCGGGGGTGCGTCTTATACTCAGATGCGATTTATATGTGAAATATGTTTTTTTCTTCATTATTTTGCATTTTTTGGCTGGTGCGACTTATACTCCAGTGCGACTTATACTCCGGAAAATACGGTATGCCACTGACGTGATCACCCTTAAGAGAAATATTCAAAATGTGTAATATAGTTTAAAACAAAAAACAAAAAAAAAACGCTACACAAACTGCAATAAAACAGCAGACTCAAACTAGTAGTTAGTTTGAGTCGACCCTCTATAGCTCAAATCTCATCATAATAACAAAAAATAACAAAAGGTTTCCCAATAGTACAAAGAAAATGCACCTTGAGGTCTCACTCGAGGAGTTGGAGGAGGTGTCTGGGGTGGGGGAGGTCTGGGAGTCACTGCATAGACCGCTGCCCCCCGCCACCCGGCCCCAGATAAGAGGAAGAAAATGGATGGATGGACTATAATAGCTAGTTAGATCAGACCACACAGCAAAGCATTCATTTAAGCATTATCAGGACAACGTCTCCAGTGGTTTTTTCTTTGAACACGTGTCAATCAAACCTGTTGCTAACGCCAGCGGGAGCGACCTCGGGGAAAGAAGGCGCCTGATTTGTCTGTTATTAATGTTCATATCTTGATTTACAGACGCAATAGTGAAGCAAAAACCCCAGGATCATGTAGAGGGTTAATACGAACATTTAAGACCAAAATGACGAGTCTGACAGCAGCAATTTTCAATGTAAAGTGAACTGGAGCCAGAGTCGATAGAGCCGTAAGCGCGCCCATGATCACTTCCTGTTTGGAACGCGGCGGCTAGCGGGTTAGCTATGTCCAGTTATATATACAGTCTATGGTCAACACCGATAAATACATTTCTCACACTATAGTTAGATACTTTTGAATGAATGCTAAGTTTATTTAGCATCTTCAGTTGTCCACTGTTTAACTGTGACGATGCAATCCCCGTCTCTGTTCACAAACACCTCACGGAACGCCACGATGAGGAGAGAACAAGCGTTTTTTTCTTCAGTGGTTACGATGTTTTATCTAATTCTATTGTAATGAAAAATGGAAATACCAAAAATACTGTGTCCTGCTTGTGTCCAAAAGTAAACTCATTAATGAATGGCGCATTATCCAAGTCTCCCAGACGCCAGTGGAAGTGCGGATCTGTTTTCTGACCGAGTGTTTTGTGTGCCGTTTCTATCCCCTTGCCAACGCCGCTAACCAAAGAGCACAAAGGCAGCCCGGGCCTCCATTTTCAAAATAATCTGATCACTGCCTGCAAACAAGGCAAATACGCTTGCATTATTTCGTGGCATTTACATAACCACAAGGATGGAAAGTTCTGCCCTGGCACCAAAGCAGACAAGTTCAATCAGAGGGAATAAGCTATAACACAATCTGCATCACTTTTATTGCAATTGTCAGCGAATAAAACTCAAAAACAGGAACCTGCTTCGGCGCTAACGTTAAAGGGGCCATATAACTCTATTTTCTGATCTATGTTCTAACGTCGTTTCCTCGTCACAAACAGACCTGTAGTTGTGTTTTGTTTCATTCGCACATGTTTAACACACAAACCCTGCAGATTTAGGCTGAGTCCTCTCAAACAGAAAACACTCTGTTCCACCTTGTGATGTCATGTGGTAATACAGGAAGTGTTGTGTCGTGGAACTGCTGTGTTTTTAAACTCCACACACCTTCACTAGAATCATCTGGATAATTTCAGTCCTGGAATTTCCAATTTCTACTAAACCAAAGGTAAAAGTTAACTTGAAAACTACCGCTTCATGACATCACAAGGTGGAACAGAGCATTTTGAGCTTTGGAGATGTAGACAGACTAATAAAACATAACTCCAGGTCTGTTTTTGAGGAGGTAACAGCATTAGAACATGGCTTTGCATAATATAGGACCTTTAAACAGAGAACAGGGCATGGATTAGAATGACATAAAAGATACAATATTCTGTGTAAAGTTAGTCAAAAACGCAATAGTAGTTTGAACCATTGAACCGGTTCTATCGATTCACATTTTAGACCTGTGGAAGTGTGATATCTAGATGAGCGGCTGAGTTGTTCGGCGGGTCTTAAGTGGTCAGTTTCAAAATGGTTCAAGGAGAAAAAGTGGTCAACAGATAACAGATAATAAGTGTGGGGGCGAGGCCGGGTCTGAGGAGCGATCCATCTGACAAGAAACCGTGGCTCCAGCCTCTGAACGGGTGAAGAGGTTCTGCTGCAGGACGTCAGAAGGTTCTTAAACGTCCACAGTGTAAAACTGACGGAGCCCGGGTCAGATCCCTCGCGGAATCTATTTTCAGAATCAGAACCGCTTTTATTCACGTAAAAACCTGCCCTATCATGAAACATTCAACAAAAACTGGCACGAAGTTCAAAGGTGAACGTCTTTGCTTTCGAATGTAAAATGAAGGATTCGAGATCGAGTCAAAATGTGGAGTTTTCAGTTGTAAAGGCTGTTCTTGGAGAGAGATCACACTATTACTATCATGAACACTCGGTCTCTTTATATGAGTGACCTGAAGAGGTAAACAAAGCCGTCTGCTTCTTTTGAGATTATTGCTCTTGCTGTTAGATCTAACTTTTGCCTGTCACGATAACACATTTTGAAGTTCGATACATCGCTAAAGTAAATATAGACGATAAACGATAATATTGAAACTCGTTTACGCCACTGACACGAAAACCCAAGAGCAGATTCAAACCACAAAAACTATTCTGAATCTACAATTTTGTTAAAAATCATGAGCTGCAGCAGAATGAAACACTTAAGTCGTTGGTTTGCGTCTGTAATGAGTCAGACACGTTATTAATTCAACCTTTTACGGCTTAAATCTGATCATATAGACAAAAAATAACCAAAAATTTCCCAAAAGCGCAAAGAAAAAGTAACACGATAAATACTGACCCCAAAAAAATCTGGTTCCAGCTTTGGTAAGTCGATGGAGTGATCACAGTGACAGGCCTGTTGATGAGAAGAACTGGTTTCTTGTTAGAGACGGTGGGCAGCGGAATGATAAACATCAAATTGTTCCTGTAACGATGTATTTTTCAAAGACTCTTCTCTTTCTTTAAAAAAAAAAAAAGAATCCCTCAAGAAGTGACATCGCCCCCTGCCTTCCATCTCAGGCTATGACATCATCCCCGACAGGTGGCCCTGGTGTTCTCTGTCATGTGAGTGTTCTGTATGTATGTTGTGCGTGTTCTGTTTGTTGCGCGTGTTCTGTTTGTATGTTGTGCGTGTTCTGTATATATGTTGTGCGTGTTCTGTATATATGTTGTGCGTGTTCTGTTTGTATGTTGTGCGTGTTCTGTTTGTTGTGCGTGTTCTGTATGTATATTGCACGTGTTCTGTGTGTATGTTTTGCGTGTTCTGCGTGTATGTTCCGCGTGTTCTGTTTGTATGTCATGCATGTTCTGTGTGTATGTTTTGTGTGTTCTGCGTGTATGTTGTGTGTGTTCTGTATGTATGTTCCGCGTGTTCTGTTTGTATGTCATGCATGTTCTGTATGTATGTTGTGCATGTTCTGTATATATATTGCGCGTGTTCCATATGTATGTTGTGCGTGTTCTGTATGTATGT
>KN468910.1:0-11068 GCA_000787095.1 Periophthalmodon schlosseri | reverse complement strand
CAGAGTCAGGACTAAACATGGGGAATCAGCGTTTCAGTTTTCTGCAGCTAAAACCTGGAACATTCTTCCTGAAGATGTGAGACAGGCCTCTACTTTGACAATGTTTAAATCCAGGCTCTAAATGGTTCTGTTTAGCTGTGCATATGACTGAAAGGTTTTATTCTGCACTCTTCTCTTTAATGTTCATTTTAAGATGATTATTTATGTTTGTTGCATTGTGATTTTAATGTCTTTCTTATTCTGTAAAGCACTTTGAATTACTTTATGTACGAGTTGTGCTATACAAATAAACTTGCGCTGCCAAGGGTTAGGGTCATGGTACGATAAAACCAGCCAAGCCAACAACAACTTCAGTCAGGAAATAATTTTTAAGAAGTAAATTAACAAAATATATAGTTATATATATGGTTTCAATTGGACAAATGTTTATACATCCACAGATTGAGAATGTAATCACAAATGTAAACTAAAATACACAATTAGTCTTTCACAAAGTTTGCCCTGTTTGTAAAAATCCTCTGTTTTTCAGATTGTGTTTTCTCTCCGTCTGTTGGGATGTTATTTTTGCTGTGGTTGGTATTTTCCTGTAGAATGCAGAGTACGCTCACACCATTAGACATGCACTTATTGAGACGTATGGGGAACGCTGCAGCAGGCTCCTGATTACACCGAGAAGAGCACCAGGGCCGTTTCTTCATCCGTCATAAAGCAGTAATGATGGTTTATGTTTTTCCAACAGTTTTGGGGGAAAAAAAAAACCCAAGAAACATCTTAGACATCCTCTCTACTTACTTGAGCCCTCAATATCCGCCGGATTTATTTCACTAATCGCTACCAGTGTTTCTCCTGCTTAATGGTTAGATGTTGTGCTAACAGGAATATTACAAAAATATATTACACACTCACAGTTCCCCAAGCATGTGTCAGTTTGAATGAATTTCATCTGTATTCATCAATAATCTGTTGAAATGTACTGTGTGTTGTACTGTATGTTGTGTCGTATTGTAGTGTCTGTTGGTTGTGTTGTTTTTGTGATGTTTTTTTCTTGTCATCTGCGCCCGTCTTGTCTTGAAAGTATTTTAAGTATTCACATTCATTTTTTTAGATCTGTGTTTCGTTCCAACATCTGCTACATTCATGGAGTTACTCATTTGCCCTATTGGAAATGTCAAGTCCATGTTTTTTGAGCTCTAGTTAAAATTCTGGTTCGGTAGGTCATAGTTTCGCACACTGAATATAATATGGCCTAAAATAAACTAAAACGTATATGTCACAGTAGGACACCGGACTGTTGTTGTGTCCTTGAGCAAGACACTTCAGGGGTCAATGGTGCAGATTGGCAGCCTTGCTTCCGTCAGTCTACCCCAGGGCAGCTGTGGCTACAATAGTAACTTACCTTGACTGAGTGAGGAGTGAATGAATAATACAATGTAAAGCGCTTTGTGTCTCGAAGTTATTAAGTGACTTTGAGCATCTGGAAAGGTGCTTTATAAAAGTAGTGCATTATTATCACACTACACTGAATCAATCAAGTACATTGGTTCTGTGCACAACAGCGCCCGGCCACCTCACTGTTAGCGTCACTATCTCCTGTCCAAATTGATCTCTAAGGGTTTTTTGCAGAGTCACTCTAAAATGAATAAATCTTTAAAGATATGACAGTGAACTGGGAGCTGCGGGTGGATGTCACTGACAACACGCTAAAAACTACACAAATAAAATGAACACTTCACCAGGACTCATTCTGTGTTTAGGAAGAGACATGTTTGTGTGTCAACGCTAACGCTAATGCTAATTTTTTGAGGCATAATAAACATTAAAACAACCCCACCACCTGAAGTATTCTACATTTAAAAACAATCGGCTAGTCTTTATTTTATCAATTTGAAATTTTAATAGGTTGTTTATTTTATATTTTGTGCTTTTAATAGAAGTTAGCATAAGCTTTGAGACACAGCGAGCTAGCTAGCGTGCGGCCGTGTGAAAAGCCAAATGGAAGTCCATCCATGTATCTTCTTCCTCTTTACCCGGGGCCGTGTCACAGTCTGTCGCAGTTTGAGCGGGGAGGCCGGACTTCCCCCTCCACACAAACTTCCGAGTCGTTCCCAGGCCAGCCGAGAGACATGGTCCCTCCAGCGGGTCCGGGGTCTCCTCCCGGTGGAACGAGCCCGGAACACCTCTCCAAGTGCGGCTAAAATATGTACATTGATCCTCATCAGCTCATGTTTTCCTGTTAAATTTATGGACAGAAATTTCACAGCTGCACTGGAGCATGTCTCAGCTAAAAAGGTTGAGGAAAAGAAGCAGACCATCACACGTTTGGTTATTAATTAAACGTTTAAGAGGTCCCTCATGGTTCGCCTTACTCACCCTTCTCACAGCGTGCAGTTCAGTACAGCCGTGATTGTCCCACGTTTCATTACTTACTCCTCAGAGGGTCATGTGTCACTGAGAAATATACGGAGATTATGTTTGAATGTTAATGAGCTGGATTTATAGCTGCTTATTAAAACAAAGACAAAAGGTTAAATACAGGCTAGACAAGAGAATGAGTGTCCACCAACTTCAATGGAAAGCCGATAGCACGCACGCCTTAAGATTCCTCTGCGTCGGATGATATGACGCGTGTTGAACATGCCAATTAAAAATAAATCTGTATGTTGACCTTAAATGCATTGGGGTCAGCTGCTGATGTAGAGGACCACTGAGTCTTAAGCCCGCCACACACTGCAGGATCATTTGCCCGATGTAGGTCCCGATTTGCTTCTCCCAGACTTCAGAGAGGCGCGACCCAACTTTGGATGTTCGTATGCGATTTTTAATCCGCTGCGTTCCTCACGTGTGTGGAGTCAGTGTGATTCTGAGCCTGCACTGTTTGGCGTGTCCCCAGTTACTGCAAATCTTTGGAATGAACAAAAATCATTTGTCAGATTTATAACGTTATTAGCTAGAAGATTTATCTTATTGAATTGGAAACAAAAAAAACCCTCCAATTTACACTAATCTATTGAATCTATGAAACATGTCCAACTAGAAAAAAAATAATTTGAACTTAGAGGGAAAGTGACATTTTTCACTTGACATGGGATGTGTTTCTGGAGTACGTCAACAAACAGGTGAATATGCAAGTACAGAGTATGTTACCTGACCCCCCGTACCCTCCTTTAATTTAATTTAATTTAATTTTATTTTTTTATTTTATTAATTTATTATATCTGTCTGTTGTCTTATTTATGCATTTATTTTTTTATATTTTAAATTTTATATATTGATTTTATTAATTTATTATATCTGTCTGTTGTCTTATTTATGCATTTATTTTTTTATATTTTAAATTTTATATATTGATTTTATTTATTTATTTTTTTAAACTTATTTTTCTTTTTTTTTTACCTTTTTTTTTTTTCCTATTTATAACACATTTATAAGGTTATTACCAACTATTATGATCATGAAAAAAAAAAGTAAAAAGGCAAGAGCAGATCCTCCCGTGTGTCTGTTCCCGTGTGTACAAAAGCTTTTATCTGAACTACTGCGCCACATTTCACAAACAATAATAAAACAGTTCTGACTTGCATCTACTTGGAACATAGCAAAAGAAAAATATTAAATCTATCAACTGGACAAAACGTTGTAGGAGTGAAGACGTTTCGCTGCTCATCCAAGCCGCTTCTTCAGTTCTGGTCATATTACTGCTGAACACTGCCTTATATGTATCTGAAGGGAGGAGCTAACAACACTGAAACTACTACTTATTTAACTCATCTACTTGGAGCATTTTAGAGTCTCTACAGTCGTTTTACTGTAGACAGGAAACAGCTGACCCAAGGTGCGCTATAGTTTTGATAGCTCACAACTTTTAGCTTGTGGCGTGCGGTCTCTTCGCTGCAGTCTTTGCGCAAAGGAGATCTTAATATTTAAAATCTCATTCGATTCTCCTCGTGTCTGTAGTCTGCACTTTCTGTCACACGTTTAAAACACTACTGAAAAATCCTGTAGTGTGCGGCGGGCTTTACTCTGGCCTATCGCTGAATAAAAGTGTTACAATATAGAACACAACAAAGCAGTATTTTAGAGAAAAATACAGTGTTTTACCTTCATGTACACTGAAGCTTCCAGTCTCAATAGCCTCTTAGTTTCTGTTTGTTTATTTATCCAAATTAGCGGACCTTCTCCGCGCCCCCGTGGAACTGTTCTGACACACACTGCCAGGGCTAAACGCACTTCCACTGCAGAGCCACAAATGGTCCTAAACAATTACCCTCCAGAACCCATTACGTTCAGGCCGGAGCGCAAGGTCGGCCTTATTAACGCTATTAATTCTATTCCCAAAACCTCGACCAGCGAGAGATGGCTCCTGCGTTAAAAATGTACACACGTGCGGAGAGATGCTTAAGTCTAAAGCGCTGTCAACTTACATGGTGAGCATCACAAAAGAAATACAGGGTGTCCATAAAACTTTTATTACAAAGACAATTGATAAGAAATCTTAATCAGACTTGTTCTATTGTCCTCAGTGATTTCCTACATTTTTTTTAGCTCACTTTAATCCACCTCTATATGGGCACCATTAGTCGCACGAAGCACATCGAGACGATGCTGGATTTCTTGCCACGTTTACTGTAGCAGAGCCTCATCAATGGTTCAAGCGCATCTGTATCTTTCGCTTTAGTTCAGTAATGTCTCGTATCTTTAACACAGCCCAAAAGAACCCATGATACACACTGTACCTTCTCTTGAGGAGGAGCCGTTTCATTGGGGTTCATTCAAAAGGTGCCTCTTTAATCGACAGGACGCCTGACATACAAAAATGCAATGTGATTAAAAACTTTTATAACCACCGAGTACAACAGAACAAATCTAATTAATATATCTTATCAATTGCCTTTGTAATTAAATTTTAAACTTGTAAAGAGACTTCGTGAGCAGCCTGTATAAGTGGAAGGGACCCTATTCTTGCTGATGTCGATAGGTTTCTCACTGTAATACGTTTGGAGAGCTATTTGGAGTTATAATGAGTCTCCTTTACAAACAGATTTTTGCACTTTGAAATTTTCTATGTACATTACCAGTCAAAGGTCTGGACACACTTTCTCGATCAAGGATGTTATCTTTATGTTTACCACTGAAGACATCCAAATATATGACGCAAGTTGTATTAGGGAAGAAAAAAATTATAATAATTAATGACTAAACCAGTCAAAAGTTTGGAAACATCAACTCAGTTCAATGCTTTCTATATTTTAGATACATACGGAAGACGTCAGATATATAAAATAAGATATATGGAATTATGTAGCAAAGAAAAAAGTTGAATAACTAATAAAATAATACATAAAAAATAATACAAAAATACAAAAAAATTCTATTAAAATCCTCAAAGTAGCCACCCTTTGCTTTGTCGAAAAATATTTACTAGTTTTGTTTTGTTTTTTGTTTTTTACTACATAATTCTATATATCTTGCTTCATATATCTGATGTCTTCCGTATCTATCCAAAACGTAGAAAGTAGTAAAACAAAGAAAAATAAAACATTGCATTGCGAGGGTAGTGTAAATGTTTTATATTTAAGATTCAAGATTCCTCGAAGTATCCACCCTTTGCTTTGTCGACAGCGCTGCAAACCCTTGGCCTTCTGTCGACGAGCTTCATGACGAAGTCTCCTGAAATGGTTTCCGCTTTACAGATGTGCCACGCGTTTTTTCCGCATATTTCAACTTCAGTGCTGCTGACGTGGCTTCTGTCTAAAGACTCGTAAGAATCGTTGTTCCCCACAGCTCCCGACAGCTGAGCGATGGGCCAAATGTGGAGGACAGTAATAAAACACCTTAACCTCTGACGAGACTGAATCCGGGAGCCTTGGTTTACAAATCCTTCAGTGCGGCTCGTGCTGTCAGTCCGTCACTCCCTCCTCTTTGGCCAAGGTTATGTGAGGGTTAATAGGTTTTGCAGTTGCGTGGCGCTGTCCTGCTGCATGGTGGCGGTACACGGGGGGATATATTGCTGCTTATGGGTCAGTGAGGGCTGAGGCACCTGTCGAGTTGTTGGCTCTACGTCCAAATGTCAACGCTGAAAAAAAGGTCAAAATTGTGCCTTGTCAATGTCGAAACTTACATATATGTGTGGGCTTCACTTTTGGGTGTCATTTTTGTCCCCGTCTCCTGAATGTTAAGGACATTTTAAGGAAGGAGGCGACAGTAGCTCAACTAGAGAGTTTGGCGGTTCGAATCCCGCTCTCGACATAAACATCACTGGTAGAGCGGTCAGGTGAATGCTGTTATTGTGTCCCCGGGCAAGACACTTAACCCATCTCGCCCCAGTGTCTGCGTACACTGGTGTATGAATGTGTGTGTGAATGGGTGAGTGGTTCCTTGATGTAAAATGCTTTGAGTGCCTTGAAGCTGGAAAAGCGCTGTGTAAAAATGTGACCATTTACCATCTGACCAAATGATAAACCTGCTTTTAGAGTAGAAATGAGACTCTCTGTGTGCTGTCTGCATCAAAGCGTAAAGCGTTTTTATCTGAGGATAAACCAGGAAGTAACGCTGGTTCACTAGCACAGTTTTTCTTAATGGCGTGACAGCAAAACTCCACGCTGACATCTGAAAATTCTGAAACATGCTTATAACCTCAAGGTGAATAATTAGGATCCTTGGAATGCGTCTGGAATGTGAGGAATAATTTGGGATCACTGCAAACTGTTTAAAAGTTTTTAGGTTTTTTTTAAAAGAAGCAACAGCGATGTTAAGATTGACAGAGGAACCAATCCATCCAACCAATCCAACCAATCAAAAACAGTGATAAAATAAACACATTATTAACACAATGACTACGTGAGATTATAAATCTTTTATAAAACAAATAATGTCTTCTATTATTGGCCAGTATCAAGTTTATAATGTCGTATCAGAATTTCAAAACTGTCCATATCACAGAAGCAGCACAGAGAAGAAGCACTGCTGTTCAAGTCAAACATAACCTGAGGCGGATTAGTAATGTATTTTACGACTTTAGAGGTGAGTTATATTCAAACATAGATAATATCGCAGTTGTTTTAGAGATATTCAAAACTAGAATATCAAGTGTATCCTGCGTAATCTGTGTAATCTTTCAAATCAGGATAAATCTGCACTTTTGTGGTTCATTTTACAGCCAGTTTACTTTTTCTGCGATAACTGAACCTCAACCAAAGGAAGCAGAAGTTATGTATCGGCGACAGTAACCCAGATCCAAAGGTTGCCGTTTCAAATCCCGCTCTCGACGTAAACATCACTGGCAGATCCACAGGTTGGCGATGTGATTCCAGGTCCCACAAATGAACACTGCTGTTGTGTCCTTGGGCAACACACTTAACCCACCTCGCCCCACTGTCTGCGTACACTGTGTGTGGAATGGGTGAGTGGTTCGTTCATGTAATCCCGCTCTGAGCGCCCTGAAGGTGGGAAAGCGCGACATAAAAATGTGATCATACGCATGTGCGAAATTGTTCCCTTTCTTTTTCCGCAGCTGACAAAAAATACAGTTTAAAAGTCGGCTTTAAGAACACGGAGGATATAGATAAAGCCTGTATCTGAATACGTGAGGTAAGGCTGTTAAGGTGTAGAGAACGCGGCGGTGAGAGAATCCCCCTCTGCTCCTTGGCGTACGCTCTGAGTGCTGTGTAGAATCTTAATAGGCTTTGGTGTCACATATGGGGATTTCCATTCAAATCTCTCCTCAAACACACACACACAAACACACTCTCTCTTAATGAGCTCAGGGATGCACTTTGAGGTACCTGATAACAGCCCATTGCAGAAATACCATACGTGATCAGCTTCATTTTATCAATCAATAACCTATTACCCACTGATAGCGCTTTACCTCACGCGCTGTGGATTTAGCAGCTACTGTAACGTAAAGATGATTTTTGCTTCGTGTTTTGCAGTATGGCTCACCGTGGGAATTGTTTGTAATCTGCAGCAAGTTGCTTTCCGAAGCACTATTCCGACAGGGCTGCAGTTATGAGGAATTCTTTCTCTTTTCCTCTTGGTTTTCACCGCTGCTGTTAGTTCAGAGGCCTAGCGCGGAGTAAAATATATATAGGCTTGAGCTAAGTAAATATGCGCATCGCTGTCAAGAGCCTGGCAATTCAGTTTGAGTTCACATCTTAAAGTGCACGTATATAACAGGGTTTCATTTTTTTATTGCTTGCTTTGTTTGGATCCTATCGGCTGTAAATATTTTGAACTATGTTTTAGTGAACAGTTTGAGAACTCGCTGTGGTATCGCCGGTGGTAAGTGAGATTGTTCTGGTTCCGAGTCCAGTTAGTTTCCTTTGGGTTAGTCCTTGTTTAGAAACTTCTGTAGCTGTGGTGTTGTCCTATTTCAGAGCTGGTTTAGCCCAAGTTTAAACCTGGTATAGTCCTGCGATAGACCTAGTTTAGATCTGGAGGTACTCGAAGGACAGGATATTTTCTTAGTGGTATTTGCAAAGTTTGGGAACCACTTGTCTAACTTGTACGGACTTTAAGGGAAGTAACAAGCTGTTTTTAATAGTAGTTTTTGAGCGGAAAAACATGTACACATTGATTTGAGCTCCATCCTTAAGTCATGTTTACTATGGGATATAGTTGGAGATGGGAATATGCATAGTTACAGTGTACAAAACACAACCCTTTGACTTACTATTCAAACAGATTTTGAAATGCAGTGGCACACAGTTACAAGGCACAGTTTTTAAAGGGATAAGGAGATACTTCTGCAACATATGGTATAGTAAAACATGAATCCTCCCTGATTTTAAACAAGGACACTATTTTTCTTCAAACTTTCCAACAATCAATAGGATCAGTTTGTTTGTTTAGTTCATGTGCACAGCTGCCTGAGCACGGCCTCATTACAGAGAGGGATTTAGATCCTGCACAAGTACAAGTGTAGTACAGACCGTCTGAACGAGAGACAGAAGTACAAGTGTAGTACAGACCGTCTGAACGTGAGACAGAAGTACAAGTGTAGTACAAACCGTCTGAACGAGAGACAGAAGTACAAGTGAAGTACAAACCGTCTGAACGAGAGACAGAAGTACAAGTGAAGTACAAACCGTCTGAACGAGAGACAGAAGTACAAGTGAAGTACAAACCGTCTGAACGAGAGACAGAAGTACAAGTGTAGTACAAACTGTCTGAACTTGAAGCACAAGTACAAGTGTAGTACAAACTGTCTGAACTTGAAGCACAAGTACAAGTGTAGTACAAACCGTCTCAACGAGAGACAAAAGTTCAAGCGTAGTACAGACCGTCTGAACATGACACTGAAGTACAAGTGTAGTACCAACTGTCTGAATGTGATGTGAGACAGAAGTACAAGTGTAGTACAGACCGTCTGAACGTGCGGCTGAACCTCACAGTCGCTGCTGCTCACACTCAGGAGCGGCTCGGAGCTGCGGGGCTCACACACTCATAAGAGCACATTTGCATAATGACATATTATGTTGTTTACATCAAAAAGGGAAGTGACAATTAGGGGCCATGGCGGGTTGTGTTTTTGTGTCTGAGTGAGAGCGGGAAAAGGACACCTGTGGAGATGACTCTGCAGACAAATACAGTTCAGGGCACTGCCATTTTGAATTCAAGTACAGGCGTCAAGTACAGGCTTCTATTGAAATACAAACATCATATTTTCTTTGGTTATAGTTTTGCACCGAGGCACTTTTTCATTCACTCCTCAACTCCACCTGATAATCTTTTTTTAATGTCACCTCTGGGGCCGGATGACAGATGATCCAATATCCGACTAGAACAACCGCCTTGAACACAAACCCCGGTCAAAAAAGCCTCTGTCCTGAGTTTACGCCTCCGTGTGGTTACAAATGAGGGATTTTGTTGTTTTTCACAAATAAAACACATACGAGCCAATATTTAGCTTTTAAAATGAAACTGTCAGTACAACTTTGCACAAAACGCTTAAAAAATATCATCTAATTGCCTGCAAGGAACAACACATCTCCTCACATATCTCTCCAGTCTGGTTTCTACATATTTTTTCTAACAACACAGCAAAAGTAATTAACTTCTTGTCATGTGTAACGCTGTATGTCACTGTTGCATGTTTTCTGAGCTGATCTAATGAACACTCTAATTTCGGAAAGTCCGTCCATCCTTCCATTTTCTTCCGTTTATCCGGGGCCGAGTCGCGGGGGCAGCAGTCTAAGCAGGGACTCCCGGACTTCCCTCACCCCAGACACTTCCTCCAGCTCCAGCGCCGAGAGACACAGACATTTTGGGAAGTCAGGCGACGCATTCACATATGCAAAGTGGGTTGAGCGTCTTGCCCAAGGACGCAACGACGCAACGCAATGCGAACCAGCGGGGTAGCGGGTGACCGACCAGCTGCCGCCACCCTTCCTCCTATTTTTTCCCCTCTGTCTCGACCACCAAAACTTCACTTTCACCGGCGCTCTTTGCCAATGAAATACAAACAGACACAAACAAAAACCAACGTTATGAGAAAAACTGAAAGGCCAAGCTCCTAATCGAAAATAGAAATAATTGCAACGTTTTAGTGTTCCTCTGTCCACCATTATTCTGCCGGTGCGCAAATCCAATTGAACCGTACAGCGGCAGAATTTAAATAGGCCCATTTTCAGCGGCCTGCACTTCTGATGGCTGCGAAACAATTGAACAAACATTGATTAGTACAGTGATGTGAAATGAGGACGAGTCAGCGCTAATGTCAGTTTACCACACCCTGCTTTCATTATGTACATGGGTTAATCAATCGCACAGGTAAATGGGAATTCTGATTGGATGCTAATTAAGAGTAAACATTTATGTATTGGATTACGTGTACCTGCGCAAACCGTGAGGGAAGAGTGACAGTTTTTCCTCCCTCAGGACTTAATATACATCACACCATAGTGAAGTACTGCTCCCCGGTACAATACCTCAGCGGGTATGAATAATAGAAACATATGGTTTGCATTCCGCTGTCAATATCCAGGATTTTGTGCCACTGTGACTAGGAATATATCAGTATTTGTATTCTGATGTACATTTATAAGAAAAAATAAAATAAAATAAAATAAAT
>KN468908.1:31443-69155 GCA_000787095.1 Periophthalmodon schlosseri | reverse complement strand
GGGAAGAGAGAGGAAAGGGGAGAGAGAGAGAGAGAGAGAGAGAGCTAAGAGAGGGAGGTGGGGAATTTCAAGCCGAGGTCCCACCGGGTTTGGATTCTGGATCACGTGGACAGGACGAGACCATCGCCTTTTTTTGTTTATTTGATTTTACGCACGGGTAAGGTGGGTTCGTTTATAGCACAGGACTACGCAGGCGTTATCGTTCACCATTTCAGCACCAGGGACAGCGCTCCTCAGATGTCTGTTTCTGAGCATTCCCTAAACTACTAGTTGAACAAATGAGGAAGTGTTTAAAAAGACATATTAGAACAGTTAAACACACATTTAAAAATAGGGATAAACTTATCGTCAGTGCTCTGCATTCTGTCTGCGCACCTTTTAGCTCACACACTATCCATTATTCCATTAATGCAGTGTGTTTCCCACTAACAGTAGCTTCAGCGTAGAGATGCTTTTCTGGTCACTTGGTGTCGTAAACCGTTTATTGATCCCCTATCATTCTGAATGCTTTACTCTAACCTGAGGTCATTTGGGTCAGTGCTAACGATCACCAATCATGCAGAAACAGCTGCATCAGGATGTTGTGAATGTCCCTGCTTTTATTGCATTTGTTTAATTCTGTCAAAATCCACAGACCATTTCCGCCTGTGCCATGAGCCTTAATGGAGGCCCATCTATGCAGTGATTTATGCACCGTGAGATCACACAGTAAGATGTGCGTCCTTAATACTACACAACATAGACACAACAAAACTGATTATTTCAAGACAGTTAATCCATTACCGTGTACATTTCTGCTTTTGTGTTTGCACTGCTTGGAATAAACCCATGTAGCAGCCATTTACACCAGATGCTCTTCCAGTCGCCATACCGGCACCATACTGTGGCTGCAGGCAATCTCGGCAACTCGGCAACTCTACCCTGTCACTGTCACTCTGCACTTAGCGGCTAAAATACGAGTTAAAAACCACCATCAATAACCGGGTTACCTAAGCTTTTAATGGCTGACTCCGTTATTGCTTTGCCTGAGACGGATGACAGTTGACACTAATGCATCAAAGTTGTATCAGTCATATGAGGTCATGATAATTAGAATAGCCAGACTCTTACATCAGGTTATTTTCAGCACCAATATCTTAGTCTAATAGGGCTGTAAGATTAGTCGCAATTGAATGGACGCAATTAGTAAATCGCAAAGGTTGCATTTTTGAAGTACCATAATTTCTTCCACAAACAAAATATCCTGTCTTATTATTCATAAAAGTTAGTTATTCATAAAAGTTAGTTTAGCTCTGTAAAACCATGGTCTGAAATACTATTATTGTATTAGCCTAGTTTTTTTTTTTTTTAATCAATTCTTTGTGTTTAAAACAGAATCATTTTATTAATCAAATCGCAAAATTGCAAAGTCACAATTATATTTTTCTCAAATTGTTCAGCCCTAGTCTAAGATACCTCAGATCCAGCGGTCATTCTTTAATTTGTTTCTAACATTACTGTGTTCTTTATCACTATCCGTTCATCCGACCTTTACATGTGTGGTCCAAAATCATATTTCTCTCTTGTTCTCGGTGAGGGTCTCCTGATCGCCCTCTGCGGCTGTGGAGTGGTGTGATAAACAAGCTGGCACCGAGCAGTGTGTCCGGGCCCAAAAAGCGTCCGCATCAGTTCTGGGCTCGGGCTCCGACTCACTGCAGAAGGCTTGGAGGCTTTTCAAATAGCACTGCAGCAAGTCAACGAGCCCATCCCAGTGCTAGCCCCTGTGGCTGCAAACTTGATCACAATCACATAAAAATGGCAATTTTAAAAATGTTTGCAATTAGGCGTGCATTTATTTAGGCAGTACAATTCGTATTAGGCAGTAGAAATCTCTTTGCAAATAAGAAAATGGATAAAACCTAAAAGACCTTCATAATCCATTATAACACCTGAATAAAGCATTAAGAAAAAATGTATTAATAATGAACAAATTGTGTATTAAGATGATTCAGGCTTAGTAACTACTTAAAGGTGAGATAGATGGAAAGAGAGATAGAAATGTTTAACATTCCAGCTTAGAAAAAACTCCATGGAGAAAGCTGCTGACAGACCCTCCACAAGAAAGACAGAGTGCAGATTTATTAATACCCCAACCAAACTCCTAACCCTAAACCATTAATTACATCAGTATTAAGCCTGAATTATTCCTGTAACCTTTTTGCCATTATGCCTGTTTTTATTGCATCAATAAAAACATACCTTCTTACTCTGAGCGGGCTTGCATCTCCACAAACCTGACTCTTATTTGGTCTATTGGGAGGCCTCCTCCTGCTTGTCTCCATGGAAATATTGGTCCTTTGGCTACAATATTCCACAGTACGGCACAAAGCATATGTATATCCATGGAGAATGTTCCAAAGAATTGTTTTAACTTTTTATTTCCAGGGAGTCATGCAGTTGACTTTCACCTCCAAAAAGTTAAATATTATCACTTAAATAAATTCTTCATGCATTATTTGTGCATGATGAATTACCGTAAGTCTTTCTTCAAGTTTATATTTGTAACGTGTAAAAAAAAAAAGGTCCTTTTATTGTGTATCAAACCTGCTGCTTACCCCACCCTAGTTTAGGCCGCTATAAAAATGCCCTGGACCCTTATTAGCTGGGACAAAGAGTTTGACACTATAAGCTGTGGGGCCCCTAATATAGGTTGTATTATAAAGGGCGCTTTGCTGTATGGGCTGAAAGACAAGGAGAGTGTGACCTTTGATTCAGCTGACATCATCACGTGGAAGCACTGCCCTATGTCATGATAAATGTTTAATACTGAGGGACAAAGCAACTTAAGCCATGAGCGTTTTCCCCCCACTGCGGATATGTGTAAGCACCATGTCTGCAATATTCACTACCGTTCTAGAAAATGCAATTCAATGGTCTAATAAAACCACCACCATATATCATACTTAAGAATATGCATGGCAAATTTGAGGGTAGAAATGGCACACTGTTTATTTTTTATGTTGTTACTGTAAAGACAGGCATGATGATCGTATGTTTATTCATGAGCACTGAGTGTTTCCTTATTTATGACTTATATGTTTTATCATAACCCACATGCCATTTTGAACAAAAAAGAATCTATTAAGACACCAAAAAGAGAGCAGGGTGTTGCAGAAACTTTAATTTCTCCATTTTTGCTTTGTCATTGCCTCTGGGATCCTGAATACACACTTCTTCAGTACTTTAGGAAGATGTGAGTCTGGTTACTGGTGAGTCTCTCCGAGTCTGTTCGTATCAAAAGAAACATGACTGCTTATGAGGAAAAAAAAAGAAAGGAAAAAATATCACAAGGGTTCGAAAAACACTGCAGATTTCTGAAGAAACAATGAGTGAACCACTAAACACTAAAGGTGAGATAACTTAGATTTTATTTGCAAATGATGGGTGACCAATGAGCTTCTTCGTTTCACATGCATCTCTGAAAGAAACAAATCTGATTGCACCAACATGTTTTGTTCTAGCACAAGACACAACAGAGGGGGCGTTGGCACCAGACTGATATACCTCTGTATAAAAAAAAAACAAACAGATAGAGATATTATTCTGAATTTGCCAGGCAAGCTTTGTCAACTAAATTCAGTTGGTATTGTTTGTGATGCATTAAACCAAGCCAAACTATGAGCAATGATACGAAAGCCACAAATAATTTAGATCAACCAGTGTTTAAAGACAACAGTGCAGTCTAATCCCATAATATATCCAAACCATATAAGTGTAAAATGACTTGACACAAAACATCTAACAGTCTTTACAAACAATACATATTTCAGTATTTGGCAGTGTCTATAAGTTGTGTGAAATCCCCGCTTGTCCTCTGGCATCATAACCAGCACGGTGGCCTGATAAGAAAGTCATTGAGGGCAGTGTGGGCTGATGCAGGTGAGCGGAGCAACAATGACTGGACACAACCATAAATACTGCGCCGCCGGGACACTGTGCCTGTACTTAGCCTTTTTTAATCAGCTCTTGTCTCACTCACTTTCCCTCCATCACTCATTCTACACATTTTTATAGTTCTTCTTGTTTATATGCTTTGCAGTATCCTTATTTCTTAACGCCCCATTTTCATCTGTCCTTATGTCTCCTCTGATTCCTCCCTCCTCTCTGTGTAGCAGTGTTTGGTTTGCCCTGTTCATTTAGCACAGAGCTAGCTTGTCTGCACGACGATAACATTATCTCTTTGGGCTCTAGAAGCATCCATCTTTTGTGTCCAGTGCGTTCTGGTTTAAAATGTGTTATTGTTCTAAAAAGCGGGAACACGACACAAGTTTGTAGTTATTCCTCAAGAGATTTCCTTCAGATACTAATGTAGCATTTATGCATGTGTGTAGTGACAGTAGGATTATTGCGTTTTCAGCAGCTGGTGGGAGCGCTGCGTTCATTGATTTACATTTCCCCTAAAGGATTTCAGAGCTTTGCTGATGCATATGTTGTTGGCCAAGGAGATCTATATTGTTTGAGTTTTGGGGTGGGAGGAATTCATTTAAGAAGGAATTTTAATTAAGGCCAACACCCCCCTATGCAGGCCCTGTCACAGCACAATCCTGGGCATTAGTGAATAATTAACCCAGGCTAAACAAATCTTTAAAATCTTTTTTTTTGCATAGCCAAGGGATCTTACACTGATTTTTTTGGCACAGGAGCTAGCTAGATTGCACGCTAAGCTAACAAACCAATCCTTTCTCCATGCACAGTTTAAAACAGATGTATTTACAATACTGAGTGCACCATTGGACACCTCAAGTTGGTCTTTATAAACCATGATTTGTGAAGTGAAAAGTGCGCACACAGTCACAGCCAGAATCAGATAACTGGAGAAATCAGATAACTCAGTTAGTAAATCTGATTACTGGGATACGTTTACGTGCACAAACAATATATGATAATTCAAAGATGACATAGCAGTTGATAAATTACCGGTATCTTAAATAGTTGGCCTTTTAGTATCTTCCACATCAACACATGCACAGCTATGAAAAATCTGATTACCCCCATCAGATTTTGCTGTTTACATTACTTTACTGACAACTCCCGAAATCAGGTGATGATCAGATTATTGCTTTAACAGAAAGTATAGATTTGAAGATAAAGTAAAAATATATACAGTACACAACAACAAAATCAAACGTGAAAAATAGATATTGGTCCAAACAGAACACCGATAAGTCACCATTTTCAGTTTTAAATGAAATCAGTGAATTGAGGAACCAAGACATATAGACATCTCCTGCACGCTTGATGCTGCATAGTCATTCATAAATAAAACCAACCGACATGAGCCAGGGCGATGCAGTGTGGTGTGAAATGCACTGAGGTGGACAGAGAGCTGTAGTCATCCGCAAACTCAGATGCATGGGCCAGCACAAGGGCCCGACCCCAGAGGACAAAGTCAGCACTCAACCTGACAACAAACTGTCCTGTGAGAATAGACCAAACACCAATCTGCCCTCTGCCCTGTTAAGACCAGAGGAGAGGACAGATCTGTAACTAAAGGGTTAAGTTTAGTCCCCAGGTAGTAGAAGAAAAAGAAGAAGAAAATGTATTTATATAGCACATTTCAAACAGAAACTGTAACACAATGTGATTCATAAAAAAGAGACACAGAGAATATATATGAAACAATGATAATATAATAACAGTACAGAAGTACATACAATGTTGCAAGAGGGTGAATAAAAGGTCTACTGGAAAGGAGAGCCCGAACAGATGTGTGTTCAGTTTACTCTTAAACCAGCTTTATTTTGAGCACGCTTGATGTCATAAGGGAGGACATTCCACTTACAGGGAGCGTAATTAGAGAAGGCAGGTTCACCAACTTTTAATTTGGTACGACGGATCACAAGAAGAGTGTGAGCTGAAGATCTGAGACCGCTCAAAGGTTTATAGAGTAATGCAATTCAGAAATATATTTAGGCGCCAAACTATTGAGTGCTTTATAAACAAGTATAAGTATTTTAAAATCAATCCGTACCTGGATAGGAAGCCAATGGAGGTTTTTTAGTGTGGGAGTAATATGAGATCTCATTTTAGTCTGGGTCAGAATGCGAGCAGCTGAGTTTTGGATAAGCTGCAGACGTTCAATTGATTTAGAAGGCAGACAATGAGAACCTCTGTTACAGTAATGTAATCTGCTTGTGACTAATGCATGTACTAGTCTTTCAGCATCTGCAATGGAAAGAAATCCTATATTTTTTGAAATATTTTTTAAATGAAAAAAAGTTTAGTTACACAGTTAGCTAATATGTTTTTAAAATCAAGCTCTGAGTCGATAATGACACGTAGGCTTCTTACATAGTTACATTGGGCTCCTGAGGAGTCAATACAAGCCATTAATTGCTGTTTCTTTTTGTTAGGTCAAATTACAATACTTTCTCTTTTATCTGAGTTTAATTGTAGAAAATTATTTTTCATTCAGCTGTTGATATTATTAATGCAGTGCAATAGTATCTGAGTGGGTCTATGATCATCAAAAGGCAGAGATATGTACAATTGCATATCATCAGCATAATTATGGTATGGTATATTGTATTTCCGTATAATATGACCAAGAGGAAGTAAATCAAAATGAAACAAACATGGACCAAGGATGGAACCCTGTGGTACTCCGCACCTTAAAAGAACTTTATGGCATGAACAGTGTTACAGGGAAATAAAGAAATCCCTGTTACTAAGGTAACTCTTGAACCATTCCAAGACAATGCCTGAAAGTCCCACCCACTGTTGTAGCCTTTGGAGGAGGATACTGTGATCAAGGAGGATACTGTGTGTCAAACGCTGAATTTAGGTCCAGGAGCACCATAATACATAATTTGCCTGAATCCAAGTGAATACAAAGGTCATTTACATTTTACAGGTGCAGTCTCTGTGCTCTGATTTGATCTGCAGCCAGACTGAAATCAACAAATTATTAGTGACCAGATTGCAAACTATTTTTTCTATTATTTTACCAAAGAATTGTAGATTTGATATTGGCCTATAGTTAATGGGTTCAGGTTATGCCTTTTTAAAAAAAAGATTTAACAACAGCAGTTTTTAAAATATTAGGAAAGACACCAGATTTTAGAGAACAACTGACTAACTGAACGTACATCATTCTGTAAACAGCTAAAAACAGATTTTTAAAAAGTGTAGTAAGTGGATCAAGGCAGCATGTGGAAGAACTCAGTTTGAAAACTACATTCACAAGTGCATTCATATCAATAGGGCTGAAATGAGATAGACCAGTGGTTACAGTGCTCTCACTAGAGACTTCACAGTCATCAAGGCGCTCATTTTATCCCTAATGATAGTTATTTTGTTATTAAAAATGTTGCAAATTCATTACATTTTGAAGTAGAGAGAAGAGCTGTGTGAATGCAGATGATGGATTCATAATTGTACTGATTGTTGAAAGCAGTACTTTTATATTATTTGTGGTGTTGTTTATAATTTCAGAAAATAACTTTTCACTGGTAGTCATTGCTCTATTGTAGCCACTAAGATTGTTTTTACAGACTTCACAGCGGATCTCCATCTCCACTCAGCTCGTCTGGTTTGTTTTCTTAATTGCACTCCATGTTCATTATTCGCGGTGCCTTCTGTTTGCTAGATATGTTTGGTTTTTTTGGTTTTTTGGTTTTAGAGGTGCAATATCATCAATAATATTATATAGATTTGTATTTAATCGTTCAACAAGTAAATCAGGGGAGTTCTGCTTTATTTTTGATACTACTACAGGAGTGAATGAAAGACTCAGGAGAACTAGAGTTAATATAATTTTTTTTTTTAACAGTTTGAATCCTTTGTAGTTTTTTTTGTTTTGTTTTGGTTTGGTTTTTTTGTTTTGGTTTTTTTTGTTCTGTGGCATTGAAATAAAATACAAAAGTGATCTAAAATAGTGAGATCTTTGATTGATGTTATGGTAATTCCGAGGTCAAAAGCCTCCAGCAGCTCCATTAACATGTTTGAGCCATGGTCACTGGGGCTATCTTTGTGAAAACTGATATCCCCAGAAATGAGTATATATTCAAATTCAATGCAGAGTTTAGACTGCAATTCTGAAAAATCCTTATGAAAGCTTTACTCTTTGGTGGACGGTAGATAATGATACATAGAACAGAGTGTGATTTACAAACTATTTTAAAAGCAAAACCTTCAAATGAGGTAAAAATCCCAAGGTTTACAGAGATACAGTTAAAAATATTTCTAAAAACCACAGCAAGACCAACACCTCAACTGTGTCTTGACTGTGAATCTTGGACAATTTATAAATTCATAATTTGGTAGACAAAGTTCTAATAGTTTTCTTTTCTCATGACATCTAAGCCATGTTACAGCCAGGCAAAAGTTATTTTCTGAAATTATAAACAACAACACAAATAATGTAAAAGTACTGCTTTCAAAAATCAATACAATTATGAATCCATCATCTGCAATTCACACAGCTCTTCTCTCTACTTCAAAATTTAATGAATGTTTGTTGGGGTGAACCATAGGCCTAATGGGTTGAGTTGCAATATCAACGGGTCTGTTATTCCTTGGATTAACTCCAGTAGTTTTCTTCTGAAAATGCATTTTATTTCGTCTGTATGACAGTATTCTTCTCAGTGACAAGTAACCATGACCTTTTGTGGTGAATGGGGTAGTAACCTCTAGAGTAGTAACTAAAATCCTTTTGACAGCTCTAAAACATATGCGCAATGCCTCTGTGCTCCCTTAGAAGTAGGGACTAGCACTACTGACAAAATAAAAATTGTCAGTCATTTTTGTTTAAGGTTCAAGTATTGCGAAAAAAAAGTTAAATGACTTCAAATCAATCAGAAAAGTGGAGATTTGTCGTTCTCAATATCCCTATTTTATATATCTCCAAAACAGCAATAGCATTTTTGTCTTCCACCTCTACTTGAAAGTATAAGGTCAAATCTGTTCTTTTTTCATTTTTGTAAACATCTAATTATTCATAAATTCTTGTCCCTGAATACATTTCCCCTATTGACTATCGTAATATGAGTGGAAAAAACATTAACTAAACATGCCTCAGAATTAACCTTGAAAGTAAATGGAAAAATTCAAAGAGGACGTCTAGTATGAAATAAACATAAGGGCATTATGTAAGTTTTTAGCTGGAGACTCCTAAACCTTCTTTTTCTCCATGGAGATGCTGTTTGCCTGGAATGTTTTTTTGGCAATAAAACACCTGTAATTGAATAAATGACAGATGGATACACATTAACAACTTAGGTTCTTTTTCAAACAATACAGAGTGGGAGATGTATTTACCTTGTTGACGTGTTTTGGCTGCTAACTGCAAGCCGTCTTCACAGCTGTCATGGGTGTTGGCGTGTCGTTTATCACCTACTGTATTGTCTTGAAAAAGGAGTTGTTAAAGTTAAAAAGAGAAATAGAAAGGTAAATTATTTATACCATACTGTGGAACATTCTAGGCAAAGCAATAATACTTTCATGAGACAATCAGGCGACATACACTCTAGCAGGAAAGCTACATAGTGCAGCTTTAACATCAATTCAAGTATAGTACTTAAAGTGAAGTCAGTTCATTCTGTATCTTACTAACACACTCTATACCTTGAATTTCCACTCTGAACATTCTTACATAACAAGAGGGTTAGTGAGTATACTGAAGCAGCAGCAGTGATGATTAAGGGCACATATGTAGGGTGCCAGCATAGGGTGCATGAGGTACACTTGAGGATCTGCGGAGGAGTGCGTGGTCTGACTGACTGTAGATACCTGTAGGTGCTGACAGTGGGGTCTGATGATGTCATCTCCATCGGCTGAGTGAGGAGAAGAGGAGCCTCCACAGACAGGGGGAGGGGCTACACTGCAGTTTTATCTGCAATGCATCAGTAGCTCTCTCGGCCCACCTCTCTCTCTCTCTCTCTTTGAAACAGACACGAGCGGTTTGTTTTCAGCAGGTAATTTTCACACACACAAACACACAAGGACAAGTGCTCCACAATTTGCTTACACGGGCTGGAGATGTACGGGACACACACATAGGGCTAATGTTGAGGAGGCTCAAAAACATGTATCGGGGCAGCCTCCTCTAAAATAGTTTTGCCCCTATATTAAATTTTCAGTACTAAGGAAACAGCTTAATACGTTACACCAGTTTTGATACCACAATCATAAAACAACACATTACACAAGAACATAAAGTAAATGTACTATACTATGTGGTTCTACACTAGTTCTATCCAATTATGAAAAATTAGGGCCGTTGCTGCGACAACAACTTAAAATAAATATATTTTCAATGGGAAAAAAGTCCTTAAAACGTTGCATATAACAGGAAGTAGAAAGCCAAGAATAGATATAGACCATTCTAAAAATAGAAACTGTTCAAATGAGTATTTATATTCTATACTAGTTTTAGCATGAACTGGGTATCAATACTTTTAACAACCGTCATCTATTTATCTAAAAAAGGCTAAAGCTGCGATGTATAGTGCAGTGCTCTCCGAATTGTGTCCTGAAGTCTCCCGTGCCATACTATACTCTACGGTGGGTTACATGAGGTGATGTAATGTTATGTAATCTGAACAGAGCGTATATGTGCAGTATAGTGGCTCATACAAACTCTCAAATTTACACTTGTGCCGGTTTCGTCCTGGTTTGATCTCAGTGTAGTCTTAATGTAGACTTGAGTTGGTCTTGTTCTGGCCCTGGTTTAGTCGTGTTCTAGTCCAGGTTTAGTTCCAGTTTTAGTCAAAGGTCTGTGTGCATTTTGTGTGGTGGTACAGTGGTACATCATTTTGCATGTTGCATATTCTCTCCTTACCATCAGTGGTTATGTTTACATGCTTCACCAAAAGTCTGATCATTATCTGATGTCTGGAGTTATGAGATTACTGAAATGTCATGTCAGCAGTTACACCTGATGTGATTTGATTTCTTTCTGATTGTTCCCGTGCATGTTTTATTGAGAGAGATTATGCAAAATGGGCAAACTAACTCCGCAAAGACAAAAATGAAAAAGAAAATGTTAAAGATCAAAAGTTATTTTTAAATGTATTGCACTTGTTTTCTAAACACCGATTATCAGATTTCTCCTGGCCATGTAAACACACACCAAAAATCAGATCTAAGTATTGGGTTTTCTGTTTATTCTATTTGACAGTTTCTGTAAATGTACCCAGTGAGTGTGGGTTTAGCCGTGGGGTTTGCGTGGGCAGTGATGCCAAATAGGTATAAAAAAAAGTATACAAGTGCTTTATGAGATGTTCTGATGCCATGTTGTTGTCTGATTTGTTCCAACTTTGTCTCTTGGCTTACAAATATATTGGCAAATATCTAGTGGCTAAATTCTGTAGTTTGCAGTATTTTGCATACTTGAACAGTGCTTGCAAATTGGGGAGCCTAATATAAGTACAACTATATGAAACATTTTCAACAAAGCAATTCATTACCAAAATATAGGCAACACCCAGGAGAGGCAATTAAAACATGCTGTAAAACTAATTCAAAGGTCCATTAATGTCACCACATGGTTTATATAATAAACTGTACAGCACGCATTTAGCCTGGAATAATTTGCTGAGGCTTTAAAATAATAATTGTATTTTATTCATAGCAATGTATCCCCTACTTTAAACAGTACACATTTTGTATGGTCAGCTAGTCATTAGGTCTTTCTGTCAGGAGAGCAAACATTTTCTGGTAATATCAGTTGTGTTGTTTGATGATCAAATAACAGCCAAGTCTGCAGTTAACCCAACCTTGACCATGTGCAATGTCCTTGACACTGGTGCAGCCTGCAATTTCTATATATAGCACCATTGATTGTGTGCAGTTTTAGTCACAAGAGCTCACCAGGGGAGAGGTCTTCACACTGACCTTCACTGGTTATATATACTTACTAGTGTATGTTGGGCCATATGTTAAAGTGGCTATTGCATTATTGTCAGGCTGATAACTGCATAAAGTAAACCATCAATTACCACTACTAACTAATGGGGAAACTGCACTGCTGTAGCAAGGACACCTCCAGCGCAGTCCTAATTGACGTTTTGTTGCTGGAATCTGGCCTACTTCAGAGGTTATAATACTCACAGTGGAAGCATGGTCAGATTTGAATGGACAATACCACCACAATGTGTTGAGTGTTCATGACTTTTCTGATGGTATATAGACTTGTCCTCCGTTAGACATCCAGTGTCTTCTGCCTCTCTTTACAACTCTCAAGCTACATACACATACACATATCATTAGCAAGAAACTGATTATTGTTTTATATATGCATGTTTTGCCTTTCATGTAGTGATATTGCATGTACTGTAAGCTTTTTAAAGGTGCGGTTTGTAGCCTGCTCGTCCTGTTTAAAAGAGAAATTCATAATTGAGCCTGAGGTGCTGATTTTCTCATTCTCAGTACGGACAGATCATGTCTCATGTGAAAGCTCAGAACCTCCAGAATTCGCTCACTGAGCGGCAGAGGCTGCACTAGCACTGATTAATCTTTGGCTGCAGGTGCTGGGGTTTAGGTAGTGAGGCTCATTCTGCTTTCAGATAAAAAAAAAAAAAAATCTTGAGAACCAAAACAACTTGAGCATCAAGTCCAATGTTTTTGTAACGAGGATAAATCAGCATTAGAATTGTATCAGTAAAAGCTATATTTGATTTTGAACATTCTTATGTTCAAATGCATGTCTTACTGGAACAACCAAGCAGATTTCTTGGTTGTTCTACTACAATAGTTTTGTAGGATTTCAATTTAATTTCACTCCAAACAAAGTTCGCTCTTGAGGCATTTCAATACTGATATTCTTGCTGCATACATTACATTAAGATTACCACAAAATTTGCATTTCGTAAAATAAAATCAATACCACAATCACCTATACCTGACCTAGAATAATTTGTACAAACAAATTGGTCAATCGAAACCTCCCTTGCTGGTTTGATGAGCGGGGCTAATCGACGTTATCTGATCCCCATTTGACCCTGGAGAAGGCTGGTCAGCATGAATTTGAATGTAGTCACAGACATAACCGCTCACACACACCTGATCAGAAGACCGTCCAATGTACTGTTCATGTGTATTGTTCTATAAGCTCTAAGGTCCAACCCATTTGGATCCGGTCTCATCTGTTTGATGAGACCGGATCCAAATGTCAGCACCTTTTTTATTTGATGGAGGAAGTGAACAGTCAGCTGCAAATGAGCACTTTAAATTGAATCAGACTGATGGTTGGACAAAGCAGGGCGCCGATTCTTTCCAGACTAAACCATTATCACAGTTAAATTCTCTACAAATTTAACATGAATATACATTGCACAATTTTTCATGTGCAATGTTTTAAAGCACACTATGCATTTTTTTGGTGAGGGGGCTGCCACTTGCATGTCTTCAACTTGGGGTTTTGCCTGGAATGTTTAACAGTATGGCATCAACTTTTTGTAGTTTTCTACCGTCAAAAACATGCCTGAAAAGGTTTTAGATGTCATCCATGCATGTTTGAGTAATCTAAAGATCTCTCCCAGGCCTTATTCGAACCCTCCTTACGGTTAGCAGTGTGATCGGATCCAAAGCTCAGTGAATTTTCCATAATTCCATAATGATTTTCCATAAATATACAAAAGCATAATACAAAGGAATACACTACAACTTCACAAACCTGATACCTTAAAAACCCATAATGTCATTTCTAAGTGTATTACCTCCTCTTTAAATGTATCTCTCTTGCCTTTATTAAATTATGGGTGTTTTATGTGAAACTATCTTGGAAGCATGCATTCTTACTGTAAGCTGGCTCACCTCTCCACAGATCTGACCTATAACTTGTCTCCATAGAGATAGATTAGGTTTTTTGCAATACTGTGGACAATTACAGGCATAGTAATAATACCTCCATGGAGACAACCAGGTGATGGATCCACACTTCCACCCACCTAAAAGTTATACAGTGTACCTTGATTGCCGTTCCCTTATTATAATTTTCCAATAAGCAAAGAAAGACATACTAACAACTGTTCACAAGGTTATAGATTTAAATTAAAGTTGTTGAAGTTGTTAAAATCTCTCATTGTGATAAGAACACTGTTTGACCTAGAAGATGAATCACCAAAATTAGCATTTCATTGTATATTTTAATGTTAATTTAATCTACCACCGGACATGATTTTTCTAATCTGCAGAGTCACTTGTCAGCCATGCTCTGCAGCAGTCCTCCCTCCTCCTCTGTTCTGCTCTGCTCACTGGCTGACTTTTTATGTCTATCCTCTTTTATCGCCTTTCCTGCATCTGAATGTTTCGCCCTCAGCGGACTGTCTGCTTCCCACGAGTTAGTCTCAGAGCAACCCTTCTGGATGATTTGAGGCGGATGAACTGAATAACTCAGACAATGCGGTAATTTGGAGACAAGGACAACGAAATTACTAAACGTGATACAAAGTTGGTAAAATGATGGTTGCATTTACACCATAGCCCAGCAATAGCATGTTAATTAGAATACAGAGAGATGAACATGGATATTTTTTTACCAAGAAAATACTAACCATGTTTCCTGGGCATTTACAGTCTTAATATCGGGTTATTTAGTTTATAGATATTTATAGATGTGTCCTGTTTCCACATGGTATCATTTACTTGCCATTGTTGCACTGTTAACAATAAATAAGACAAAACTTTACTGTTTGTAAATCTGAAATTTTGTTTTACATCATATTACCATGCTGTTGTTGTAAACTGAAGTGCTACTGACAGAAGTATGTTCTCCCATTTTCATATATTTATTGTTAGAACTAAAAAAACAATATATAAATATATTTTAACGTGTACCCTTTATATATGAAGTAAATTAAGGTAAAGATATGCTTTATTGAAACCTATTCGACCCATCCTCCCATTCTGGGCAAAATGTCAGAAGCAGTGGCCAACCAAAGCGTAGCGTTCAGGGGCTTATCTACAGATCTAAGTAAGTAAGGAAAGAAAATTGCTATAGAATGTGTAATTATCGTATTTTCTGGACTATAAGTCGCACTTTTTTTTCATAGTTTGGCCGGGGGTGCAACTTATACTCAGATGCGATTTATATGTGAAATATATGTTTTTTTCTTCATTATTATGCATTTTTTGGCTGGTGCGACTTATACTCCGGAAAATACGGAGTATATGTTAATATGACACACGCCTTATTATGAAAAGAGAAAGGGTGCTATGACAGACCCCTGTGGTACTTGAAGGTTGGTAAAGAAACTATTACAAAAGATTGACTGTTCAAATATAAGAAAACATTTGGGTTACGTTGACACTGACCTAAATGAAATGACCTTGATATTTTTTGCATCTGAATCTCTATCACACTGATGTTGCATGCTTTATCTTTCTTGGCATGCACATCTTTGCTTAATTTGATGTTCCTGGCCTGTTTATCTTCTTAATAACACTTTCTGTCACTTCTGCCTGTAACCCTGTTAGTTCTGCTTTTGTCATTGGATCTGCCACTACCCCTATGCGCTTTTTATGCTTTTACACTTATCTGACTCCAGTATTTCTCCAAAAGCTGTCTTTTAGAAACACAGTAGGGTGCACAGAGGCGAGAAGAGGCTGCTGCAGAGGCTCAGCTGCAGAATAACCATAGAGTCCAAGCATATGTATATAAAGAAGAGAGGGATAAAAGTGTATACGAGAAGCTCTAGGCAGTGTGTGCTGTGGGGCTTCTAACCATTCACTCAATACTCATTATGTAACCTGAGCTGTTGTTGCAGTGCTGGTGCAGTGATGGGAGCTGCCAAATGCAACAAGTCATCACAGAAGTAGCTCCAAAAGTAGGTAGGGCATTGAATAATTCTCACAGTCCTATCAGAAAGTGCGCTTTTTAAATATATATTTTTGTTGTATTTACTGGATTCTATACTCTGAAGTAGAGGTGGGAGATAAATTATTGTTGTTTTAGAGATATTTAAAATCAGAGATCAAAAGAGACTGAAATGTCTTGTGTAATCTTCCAAAGAGAATAAAGTTATATTTCTGCACTTTTGTGGTTACTTTGTCCATTCACATTGTGTGTAATATACTTGAACCTCAACCAAGACATTTACAGGCACATTTAGTACAGTCCTTATCCATTCGTTCAGAATATCATTATCAAGATATTCATTTTTGTCAATATCGCTAAACCCGCTAAATCTAACCACATCACATAAGTATTTTAGAACGTTTTCACTGAAATATTAGAGCCTCTGAATAACCATTGGTTTTAAAGGTAATTATCTTGAGCAAAGAAGATAATCCTGTGCTTATAAATAAGATACTTTGTAGAGAGAAGAGTAAACAAATCTACAATTACAATCTACAGAAAATACACACTGAATGGGCCAACATCAGCAAGCAGCATTGCAAAGTTATTTTATCCCATCAGTTTTGAATTCTTTGTTCCATCCGGTTTAGTTCATACTTTCATTGCTTTTCTTTGTTTATGAAGTAATTTGATAGGTGCAATGCATATTAATGAACATCTGTAATTAAAGCATAAATATGCCAGAGAGGCCATCTGTTGTCTGTAGACTAGTAACACTAAAGTACAAAAATACAAGCATTATACATTATTTGAAGTTTGAAAATTAAATATCAATAATGAGTTTTTTTTTGTTTTGTTTTTTTAATGTCTAATATACACAGATAAAGATGCAGTTGTTTTAAACTTCATCAGTCCTAATGAAAACACTTACCCAAAGCATTTTAAAGTATTTTGGATAGACTCTCTACGCTGAGGCTTACTAAACCTCCTTCTATTTGCTCTCACTGTTATCAGTGTACAGTTAGTGTAGTATTGAGAATGGCTGGAGGTGATAGAGGCTGAATATATTTACACAGAAGGTAATGGTCTCCGTGTGGGCTGCTGGGTGACTCAGAGCTGCTCTTTAGTATTCTGAGATGGTATGTAATTGTCTGAGGGGGACCATATCCAGGATTTGTGTCATTGTTCCATACTGTATGTGCATTCATCAGCACTGACCTTGTGTTGGGCCTTTGGGACCTCAATACATCAGTATCTCATTGTGCTCTTACAAATGGAATGAGCTGCAAAAGTGCACTTGGTTTTGTGGCATGTACTGACTTCTTTGTGCTTTAATTCATTCAAGTGCTTAAATCTATAAAGGTAAATTTCCATTGTTTTGAGACTCTTTGGGATCCAGATGAATGGTTAAACAACACTGACTGAACTTGAACTATTTATTTACAATATTTCTTTTAATCTCCTTTTAGATTTATTATATATTTGGATACATTTCAACATATCAGTGGTAAATGTCATATTATGGATTATGGATTATCTCAATATTAATAAAGTACATTTGGATAGCTAAGCATTGGTAAGTGATGTTGGGTGTTAGCAAAACATGTTTTGAAGGCACCTCATGACATCACTTGGTGGAGTGTTTTGAGCACTTGAGATACAGTGAGAATACTTATGCAGGATAACTTAAACATATGAAAAAAAACATAACTCTAGGTATGTTTTTGAAACTGCATTACGTCTAAAAACTTTAAAAAAGCTTGGTTCAGCACGATATGGACCCTTTAAATTAAGATTAGTCATACTACTATACTCATTGTATAAAGCCCCAAATTACTGGTTTCCAGTTGGCTACAAAAGCAATGTGTTCTTAAATTGCAAGAATCACATTCATTATATTCCTATTCAATTTCACATAACCAGCCTTCTTTAAAAGTGCACTATGGAACTTTTCTGGTTCACGGTACGCCACCTATTTGTCTCCATGAAGTTATAGCTTTGTCTGAAATGTTTCACAGTATGAGGTTAAACTTATCTATCTTATCTTTATTCATGAAGAGGATGCTTTTATTGCTTTAAACGACGTACATTCCTGCAGAGAGCGGGGTCACCTCTCTACAGATCTGAGGAGACAGATAGGTTTAATGCCTAACTGTGAAACATTCCAGGCAAAGCAATAACATCTCTATGGAGACAAGAAGAAAGAGAAAGGTTACATATAGTGCACCTTTAAAACATTATGGATCAGTATTACTAAAAAAAATCTGTTTCTTACATGGAACCAATCACACACAAATCTGCACATTTTTCCTTCTATACAGTCCTGTCTCAAATCCAACCTTGTGAATCAGCATTAGAAAACTAGGTGATCCCTTATGCCATTGACGCACTAGTGTGTCTTGCGTCAGCCCTGTGCTTAGCTATTCTCCCAGTGAAGTTTGCCTCTTCTTTATGTGGAAAATCATCCGCAGACCCCCTCCTTCTCCAATCACCTCAATATATAATGTGCACAGGGATTTTTTTAGCACAATGCCACTTTATTCTACGCTCCGGTGCCACCCAGACTTCACTAGAGGAAGTTCATTATAAGAGTTGCACCCCTGGGCTTCTAAATGAGCCCACTGCCTAATGATAAGTACTGCTTCATTGTAAGATTGTGAAAAGCTTTGCACTGTAATCTTACTAAGAATGTAACAATAAATGAAATATCATATTAGGAAAAGTCTCACAATAAAATTGGTCACTGATATATCAAATTACAAGATCCTTTGCTTTAATGCATTGTTTTATTGGAGAAATAATACAAATAATCCAAAAAAAACCAAACCAAACCAAACCATTACAGTGAAGACAACAAGAAATAAGTCTTATTCAGCACTTTTATGTCTTAAAACTGCACTGTGTAACTTACTTATCTCCTCTGAAACACTATTACTTTCTTTGGCAAAAAATGTCCACATGTAACAGGTTAAAGGGAACATATTACACTATTTTTTGATCTATGTTAAAATGTTGTTTCCTCATCAAAAACATGCCTGGAGTTGTGTTTTGTTTCATTTACACATGTTTAGCAGAGAAAACCCTGCACATTTAGGCTGAGTTTGTCTCTCAAACGGAAAACACTCGGTTCCACATTGTGATGTCATATACAGGAAGTGCTGCACTGTGTTTTTAAACTCCATAGACCTTCACTAGAATCATTTGGATAATTTCAGCCCTGGAATTGCCAATCTCTACTGAAATAAAGGTAAAAGGTAGATGTCAACTTGAAACCCGCTGCTTCATGACATCACAAGGTGGAACAGAGCATTTTGAGCTCTGGAGATAGACAGACTACATCTTGCTCAAACATATGTGAATGAAACAAAACACAACTCCAGGTATGTAACATGTCTAAAATCTCTCAAGAATCAGTTTTGCATAATAGAGCACCTTTAATAGTAGTAGCAGTTTGTGATTTTCCTGTTTGTTAAACAGAGTAAACCTTCTGCTATAACATCTCCATAGAGACAAGAAGTGCACTAACCGTCCACCAGAAAAGTTACATAGGTCAACTTAAAGATGTAAAAGTGCTTACCGTAATAACAGTGATTTCTTCGTGTTGTCTGCACTGAAATGGAGCAAAAGATTTATGTTGTTTAATTCTTTCAGACTTGTCAAAGGCATTTTAAAAGGAAAAAGCATCTACCATTAGAATCTACAATTCCCCAAAATATTCCATTAAAAATCATACCGTAAAATGTATATTGTAATAATGCCGTACCTAAATAGTGCCCCTACGTAAGATTAGTCAACTTTTGTACCATGACCTTGAGTCTGGTCATATGTGCTACAGTTGTTGCAGTGGAGGTGGAGACTGCAGTTGAATAGGCTGTCCCTTCAGACTGGGTCATAGAACACAAAGTCACGCAAGCTTGACCGCTGAATGGCAATGACTAAGCTGGAACGCTGCATATAATATGAGACTGACATAAGCTGAGGAGAGATGTTGCACACTAGTAAACAGCTCCCTGCCAAAAGATGTAAAAGTTACATGGAAGTTTCAACATTGCAGTTTTATATAACAAAATAAATTATCCAAAATGTAGTTTTGGTAATTTTCCTAAATATCAACTCTAAATTGGAAGAAATTATAACATGTTTGAAGTTAAAAGACTGATAAATGTCGCACAATTGAATCTCTTAAAGAACACACTGTCACTTGCCCCGGTTTGGTCCTGGTTTGAGCTTAGTTCTGATTTGATATAGACTTGGTTTGGTTCTTTTCAAGTCCTAGTTTAGTCATTGTACAGTCCATGTTTGGTTCTAAGTTTAGTCTCAGATTAGTCTGATTATTTTTGATTTAGTGTGTCAAATTTAGTGTGTCAAGAATAGCCCCATGTCCTCATCAGCATTTATTGTAGGGTTGTCAAAAGTAGCAAAAATCAGATACTAACTGATACTAAAACTGGTATCGAAACTAGATACTCATTTGAGCAGGTATTGATATTTAAAAAGTCACTTTCAAGGACAGAAATGAACAGCTTTAGAATGATCTTGATAGTATAAGACACATAGACTAGTATACGCCCATGGACCACTATGGAACCTACCTGGACCACTGAGGGATTATACAAATTAAAGACTGTATGGTAATATAAGAAAGTACTATGATTTAATGTTCAAAATCACATTCTATTGAATAAAGAAAATTACATGGTAATATGACACGGTAATATGAAAGAAAGTACTATTATTAAATGTTGAAAATCACATTCTGTTGCCTAAAAAAGATTGTTTTTTACTATCATTGTGGTATCTGAATCAGTATTGAGTATCGAGTTGATTTCTCATTGTCAAAATCGAGTTTGAAATTCTAGTATCGCGACAACACTATTTAATTTATTTGCTCCTTAGACATCACTAAAAGCTGCTCCAGCCTCCAAAATAGACCTGTCTAAGTGGTTGCATAACGCTGAGTCACTTACAGTAATGTACAGGTAAGTAAAGATGCACATACCTAACACATAGCTATACAATCCCCTCCCCCTTTATCTTCTCTGGCCGGAAGTGGTTTAGATGTATTCACAATAGTGTTCACCCCAAGGCCACTCCAGGGTTTAGCCAGGGATCTCATCAATATTTAAAAGTATTTCAGAGCACAAGCAGGTCTGGTGCAGTCAGAAACTCTGCATTTCACTGCAGTAAAAAATACCTCATTTAACTCAACCCAAATTTTAAAGGTTGGCCTAATGTAGATATAATTTAGAGCACAATGAACAACAGAGAAAGAATGATTGGTTAATATTTACTTTGCTGAGGTGTTTTTCCTTCTTACACAGGTCAGTAGTGAAAAAGTACTGGTAGTAAAGTACTGTACTTAAGTAGAATTTTTTGTATCTGTAGTAAACTTTACAGTAGATACTTTTTACTTTTACTTCCCTACATTTCAGAGCAGGCATCTGTCCTTTCTACTCCACTGCATTTTTGAGCTGGGCTGAAAAGTAAAAAGTACTTTTCATATGATTTTAGGGGTTAATTTTACCATGTTCCTGGCTTTTAGCAAATAAATATAAACACACAAATTTCATAAAAAAAATTAAGAAATGTATTTGTATTGCTACTGTTTACCAAAATATGTATCATTTTAATCAATATCACTACATTTAACACTTAGTAGCTTTTACCTGTGTATCTGTACTTTTAAAATGGAATACTTCATCCACCACTGACATAGGCCTATATATTTTATTGACAATTATTATCCTTTATTTAAAGGTACTGTGTGCAACTTTACAGAGGTGGCACGTCACCTGCATGATTCCATGGAAATAGAAAGTTACAACCATATTTCAGAACTTTCTTCACAGGGATACTGTGGAAGATAATAATCAAAGGAACATTTCCATGGCCCTCCTCCAGGCCAAATAAGAGTTTGTTATGGAGATACAAGCCAACGGTTTTATTTTAATCTATTTTTTGGCTAAAAAGTTACATACTGCGGCTTTAATCAATTAATAATCAGAGAGTGGAGGGTCTGTATTGAAACTTAAACTGATTTAAAAAGCTACAGTAGAAGTTTTTAAACTGCAGGCGATATTGGCCAAATGATAAACTCTCTTTTTCAAATGCCACTGAGATAAACTTATGGGCCTTTGCTGTTCTTATTCATTGATGGCGCTAGTGCTGAAAATAGACTAAAACCCAAGATGAGCGCATTTGCTTGGTTTTACTGTATTGCGTGTCAGTGGGCCCGTCATATCAGATGTCTAGTGTTTGAAATTACTCGCTTTGGTGTTGCCGTTGTGTAAGAGTGATACACAAATCACCGCAGTAAGTAACCACATCTTTACATCATACTCCACCATACTCACTCTTCAGGCAACATCAGAGTCTACACTGGACTGAGCCTGACTTGCAGTGTAGAGATGATTAGGGGAATATAAGTGAAGTGGTTGGGGGTTCAATCTCTACTATGACCAGCGCATAATAGCCCTAATGTTGTGTATCCTTGGGCAAAAGACTTCACTCACCTTGCCAAAGGATGAATAAAACATGGGTAACCAAATGGCTGGAGGTGAGTGGAGGTAGTCATTTTCATTTATGTCAAAGCAAGCAAAGAGTTTTTAACCTGCAGGCTATTTGCTCTAATTCTAAACACACTTTTTCAAATGCCACTGAGATAAACGTATAGGCCTTTGCTGTTCTTTTTCATTGATAGCGCTTGTGCTGAAAATAGACTAAAACCCAAGATGAGCACATTTGCTTGGTTTTACAGTATTGTGTGTCAGTGGGCCCGTCATATCAGATGTCTAGTGTTTGAAATTACTCGCTCTGGTGTCGCCAATGTTGTTGACCTTGTGTAAGAGTGAATTACACAAATCACCGCAGTAAGTAACCATATCGTTATGTCATACTCCACCATATTCACTCTCCAGGCAACATCAGAGTCTAGACTGGACTGAGCCTGACTTACATTGCAGAGATGGGTTGGGGAATATAAGTGAAGATTGTCTTAGGTGGTTTGGGGGTTCAATCTCTGCTGTGACCAGTGCATAGTAGCCCTAATGTTGTGTATCCTTGGGCAAAAGACTTCACCCACCTTGCCAAAGTATGAATAAAACATGGATAACCAAATGGTGGCTGGAGGTGAGTGGAGGGGGTCCTTGTCATTTTCATTTAAATGTCAAAGCAAGCAAGAAGTTTAGCCTAAAATATTTATAGCATTATAACAATGAATGATATAAAAATGTATTTTATTTTCCTTAACTTTGCAAATAGAATTACATGTTGTATTAACATGCTAGGCCTAGAATAGATAGAATCCAAGTAAAATGTTGAGTACTCAGATTTCCTACAGTCAGTTAAGTTCATAGTAGCGACGCGTTATTATTTTGCGTTCAGAGAGTAAAACAAAAGTTCATCAGTTTCGATCTTTTGTGTAATTTTTATGGTTCATCTTCTAACCTTCAGGTTTTTATCCACAGATGGCGTAAGTAATTTCAGGTAAATGTATTTTGCTGTTTTGTCATGAATTTTTTTTTTATTTATTTCTCAAATGTGCGTTAGCTAGCAGCTACTCAAACGCAGATGTGATTAGCAAAACAATTAAATCACAATTACGGTAGCTTGCTAAGCCCAAACCTATGAAACGTTTGACAATATACGTTTACAGACTGGTAGGTTTTTAAATACTCTATTGTTAGGAGAGCAGGCTACTATATAAAACACGAAATAAGGCATTAAAGTCACAAGAAAGCTGACTCCAAACAATATTACATCTTTATTGCTGGTAGACTCTTGCTTATAACTTAATAATGCCAAGTGTTCTGAGTTACAAGTTATAGAAGTTTTCGTCAAGGTAGGAAAACCACTTTCCTCCAAAACGGAAACAGTTAGAGATACTACCATTAATTAGCTTGTAGTTATTTGGAGTCCTAACATTAGTACTAGTTAGATAATATCCCCATGCAGCAAATGTAATAGTTATTTGACTTGTCATCTCCTCTCACTTTTAGGATAAGTTGGCCATGTCTCAGTCCTTTTGTGATATAAAATTTTCATATTCTTCTTGATCTTGCAGGTCTTCTCTTGGTTAAAAGCAAACACAGCTCTCTTGATAGCTAAACCAGCATTATCAATTACTCCTTGTCTGCTGCAGCAAATATCCTCCCTGCTCACACAGCAATTCCCCGGCCAAGGCAAAGGAGAGGAGGAAAACCAACGAGAAAGTGACAGAGCAGGTGGTAAAGTGCCGGTTAACAGAGACAGGGGGAAAGTAACAGGTAAGACAATCGGGGTGGAAATGCTTACAGCGATAAACATTATATGGCCCTTCTTGAGGAGATAACCGAGCCGCAGGCTCGCACATTATGACTCTATGTACCATAGCTTGGATCAAAATTTCTATAATGGATGGCTGGCCGCTCCTGTCCTTATTTGGCCGTCACACTTTGCCAAAGCACAAGTTATGAATTACGTACTGGTCGTCCTCCCAGTTTTATTAATTGATATTGCAGACAGCAGACACTTTTGGTTTTATCATAATAGAGTTTTAAAAGTAAAGAATAAAAAGACTTTTGGGTTTAGAATTAATGTTACTGTCAGCAATTGTTTATTCTCATTTGAGGTTGGAGAAAGAATATATAATTATTGTGCAGAATTGAAGGAGAGGGGGTTGAACTGGATGACCCTTGGAATAAGAGACAGCTATAAGAAATCAGATGCCCAGACCAGACAGGCCAGTCGACAGAGGAGGATGGAAACACCCATTTCAGTGATTTTTTTAACTCCCAATATACTGTAAATGATGTATCAGGTTAGACAATCAGGGTGGAAATGCTTACAGGACCAGTTGAAAAATTGTATTTAGTCTTGTTTGTATGCTTTTTCTATTACCAATATATATCGTTATTGACATGTTTATCAGAAAAAGAGTAAAAACAATCACATGAGCTCAAATTTCACAGAGAACATTGAGAAAAAAGTTATCTGAAATACAATATTATGTTGTGTTAATGTCCTTCCTTCTCTCCTCCATGTTTTACTGGCTCTTTTAGTTTCTCTGCTTTGGTCGTCTCCTTTCGTGAGGAGCCAACGCCCAGTTGCTGCAGTGCAGCTCACTTTCCTGTTTCCAAAAATGTGCCCCCTCCCTCGCCTGCTTTGAGCACTCAGTACCCCTGTCTCTGCAGTATGGGCGATGGGACAGCAGGACGACTTTGGCCTACAAACACAATGCAAAATATTTATGAATCTCCACAGGGTAACTTTTTATATCAAAACAAATCTATCAGAGGTAGATCTGTCTTCAGAAAGCAAACTTTTAATATTACTTTATTTGATGGTCTGCCCTCCAAAAACAGCTCTTATGCTTTGATCTAGTGGTTCTCTTTTACTAACTTCAGAAATGACCGCCTTCACTTCACTATATTGATGTTAATCACTTAGTTCATTTCTAATTACTAAGTTTATTATCTCTAACATAGATTGACAGTGCCAGTGTCCCAATGTCCCATGGGTCTAAATGAGACGCCAGACAGAAAAAATAAAACAAGTAAACTTTGTGAACATTGTTGATTTGACAGTCATTGTTGATTTGATATGTCACATCTGCCATTATGTACTTCCTGATGATGCAATGTTTTGCAGAACCTCTACAAAGCAAACACATTTACTCTGTTGTAGGTGTGGTACAAACGGAATACATGTAGTCGATGGGCATCACAGTCTTGTCCTCGAATGCTCTTCAGCGCCGTCAGGTCGTACCAGGTAATCTTACTCCAGAGGTCAGCAGATTCCCGGCAGCAGCAAAGGAAAAACACACAGTGTTTGGGGATGCCCAGTGTGTCTGGTGTGAGGCTCAGACTATTGTATTCATGACCATGGCAGTGGTCGACAACACGAACAGGTTAGGGAGCTATCGAGAGGTGTTGTTAAATATCTTTCCTACTGCTAATTATCCTATCACTAGAGGCTTTGAAAAGGGTTTTGACAGTGGAAAAGGACACTATAATGAGAGATACAGAAGTGCAGCGTGAGCTAGTTCCTCATCAGTGTTTCAGACAAAGAGAGAATGTTAGCGTTATTCTTTTCCTGACAGGAAGCTGCTCTGCAGTAGCGGCATCTTGGCTTGCACAGGAGTGACTCTGTGATTATTTCTGGGAGTCTGCCAACAGACTGTCGCCCCCCAGTGTTGTAAAGCTCTCAGAGCTTGAGCATTGAGTTCCAATGATAAATAGTTTCTAAAAAATGTTCATGCACAGAATGCCATTACATAAAGAGATTTTAGTCATTCATTTTGGTGCAGGATAAATCAATTCCTCAAATATATTTAGCCATCTGCTCCAAGGATATTATTCACTGTAGTGTTAATTGTGCATGACTTTGACAGTTTCAACTTGAGGGAAACATTTTACAACTGCAATCGCTTTTTGCCTAATATGATCACATATTGAATATAATATTAGTGTATTGTTTAAGTGCTAGTGTCAAACTTATATGGCAGACTTTTACTGACATCTACAGGCGAAGGTCTGTAAGCAACATCCAGCAACATATGCCACAGAGCTAAGCTAAGGCTCTTGTTTAGGTGTGTTGTCTTTTTGTGTTCTAAAAAAATATTAAAAGGAATCATGAATCATGAGTAAGTAAGTAAGTAGATTAGAACATGTTAGAGAGATACATTATAACAAGTATAAATGACAATGGCACTGCCATGGGAGAAACGTTTAGATAATGTAAAACATTCACAGGTGCTTTTAATAATAATAATGCCTTACAGGCTTGTCAAAGCGCTACACTGTATTCATTATTCATTCACTCCACACTTGGTGATGGTAAGCTGCTACTGCAGCCACAGCTGCCCTGGGGCAGACTGATGGAAGCAAGGCTGCCAATCTGCACCATTGGCCCCTCTGACCACCGCCAATCATTCACACACACACACCACTTTCATACTAGGAATTGATCCTCTGACCTTTGGGTTGGAGGACCACTGCTCTAACCACTGAGCCACTGTCGCCCCAGTGTTTGTTGTGTTTTTTTCAGAGTTCCTCAAAGGTTTTTGAGAGAAAGCCATTGCCTTTGGTAAAGGCAGAGACAATCATCATCCAGAGAGAGGATGACGTATCAATGGTATGTCTGTTTCTTTTAGTCATATACACACACAATTGGCATGCTGATTGTATAGTTGTCTCTACTAAAAGATATTATAGATTTTAATAAAAATGACAACCGACATTGCTGATTTAATATTTTACTTTACTGATTTTCAGTGGTATGTGGTGTTTGACAAATACTTTTTAAACCAAGCCTATTCAACTTGCGTCCCACAGGCCAAAACCGGCCCTCCAAATGGCCCGTGGCCCATCTCCCAAATATTAAACAAATATTTTTTCTCTTGTTTACTGGTTTAGTCCTGGTTGAATTATGAGTTAGTTCTGGTTTAGTCCTAGTATAATTCTAGGTTAGTGCTGCTTAATGTTTAAAGTGGTGGTGTGTCGTGCACCTATCTGGCTCAGAGGCCATGGTCCTGCGAAAAATCTGGCCGTCAGAAAAATTAAATTGAATAGCCCTGGTTTAAACCATGGAGCAGTAAGTGTCCACCAGATGGTGCTCTGACACAACAAGCAAAATTATTCTCTAGCCTACAAGACACACTAGTTTGAATGCTCTTGGCTCTTGTGAGCCCGGACTTGAAAACATTATTTACTAACTTTTATCACAAGGTAAGTAGCTACAAAAATAACTGTCAAGTTTATGAAGAGTTCTTTCACATAATTATGTGTAATGTGAAAATAGAAGTTTAATGAATTCATAGTAATATTTAATCATCTTTTTTTTTATATTCACATCTATGAAATGTAGCCTGAAAGCAATTTAAATAAATACCTTAAATGGGATGGATTGAGACTTTGTCCTGAAGCCAGAAACCCTTTTAAAACCTGTATAATAAATGTTATAATATGTATAACCAAATACTAGCAAACATAATATTTAGCTTGAACATTCTTTAAATACGGTGTAAATATAGTATAACATACTTCTCTCATTTTACTAGCACTGAATAGATCAAACATTTATGTATACGCTCCTGTAATGGATGCAAAGAGAGGAGAGGAAATGGAGATTTAATTCTTACAAAACATAGTATGTTGTCTGGCATATTGTTCATGGCACAAACTCATATGTATCGGTACCTAACTGTCCCACCTGATTGCCTGTGTTTTTCTGTCACAGATGATGAGAACCTCTGGCACTGCTTCACAGAGGGATGAGGAAACACATATCTGTTGTACAAGCTCACTCACTGATCTGTCTCCTCATTCGTTTTCAGGAGGGAGGTGCCATGGCCAGAAGAAGGGAAGACGTGATGTTTGGGAGGCTTCTGCTGTTGCCCTATTTTTTGATAAATGAGTTATGTAAGCTTTAGCAACAGTTATTGTTTAAACCACACAAAGCAAATCTATAATAAGAAAAAGAGACATGTAAAACAGATTGGTGAATGAGCTCTGCAGCAAATTCCCATCGTCATGAGCACACTGCGTGACTGCTCTGTGCAGGCAGAGGGAAGGAGGGAGGAGAGAGGAACAAGCGGAGGAAGGTAGGATACAGAGAAGGGGGAGGGGAGCCAATTCAGCGCAGTGCAAGCTGACTGTACGCGTAGCAGCCGCGGCACAAGCAGCACCAGCCCCACCACTAGCTGTAGCATCTTTGTTTGTGGTGCTGGAGGCTATCTGGCTGTAGCATCTCTGTCCTCCCTCCCTCACTCTCTCTCTGCTCCCTGCCTCTGAAGCACATGCGGTGCTGGCTGTCAGAGGAGAGGGAGTAAGGGGCTCCAGGGAGAGGGCCACGGGAAGAGCAAACAGGGCCCACATCACAGGAGGCTGGAGCCACGCTGACAGCAGCACAAGCACCACCAGAGCGGCACCATGGCGCAAGCCGCCAAGCAGCTCCGCAAGACCAAGGACCTCGCGGAGGCCGCCGCCCAGGAGCAGAGGGAGAAGGAGGAGGAAAAGATCAAAAAGAGGAATCGATCCAGGGACCGTAGACGCAAGGTATGGCAAAGTGTGTCTCCAGAGACATCCCTCCACCTGCGTTCTCTTTCTATGCTGCTCTCGTTCTTACTGTATGCAGTGGTAGGGAGATGCAAATGACAGCTTTAATTACACGCTTCTTGTGGTCTCAGCTGCCGTGTGGGGCTCACATTCCAGCCCACATTTTCTAGTACAGGTGGCTCAGGGAAAGACGTACTGAATACAATATTAGTGAAGACACACCAAAAGGTCTGAAAATGCCCATACTATAATGAACATGCTGTTACATGATAGATTTATGTGACCGGCTCATTCCTATGAGCATCGCGCATATTTTTGTCATGACTTTGTCATGAACATGTTATGCCTGTTTAGCTTTTCCCACCAAGCTGTGTCTCAGATCTGGTGTGTACTCCCATTATTTTCATTGTGAGATGCAAAATGGAGGAAGATCAAGGAGATGCACTTGTCGGTGCACAATCACATTTTTAGTGAGTGATGTCTATAATTACCCTTTTAATATGAATACAATGGTGAACAGGAGGCAGACGTGAGAGTTCTCTGTGAGCCTTCTTCTGCTCCCTCCCTTTCTCTGCACTTGAGCGGTGCCTTTGGAGCACGTTTTATTGGCTTGTGCTGGTGCTGTCTTGCACCACTGCGTGCAGTCAGTGGCATGATTTATGATAATTGTATCAGATGGTGTTGGTGAATTCATGAATTGTGATTTAAAGTTGGTCTTACCTATAAATGACAGGAGATTGCTAAAATCATCTGTGTTTTTAAAGACATGCATATTTAATGTGTACAAGGCTTGACTGGCTTTTAGATCTCCTCATAATGGAGGTTGGAGTTAAAACAGGGTCCATTCATTTATTTTGTCCCTGTTTTTTGTATATTATTTTAATGTATACTAGCCGTTTAACTAGTCTCTAATCAGATTTGAAAGATTGTCATGAGTTTCTTCTACAAACACTGATTTGTTACATGTGGTCAAAACAAAAATGAGAAGCTAAGCAAGTTGTGGAGGCAAAAAGCAAAAGGAGATACATAGTGCATAGTTTTGAGTGTGTTGTTAATTACCTTTTCTTTTAGTTGTAAGTTTTGCTCAGGAGCAGCGTGATCCATCTGTCTTCCTACTCAAAGGTCATTGACTGCTCCTGTAGCAGCTGAGATCATATCACATGATGAGCGGTTGGATAGTGATGCTGTTTTAGAATGGGCAAAGAAAACCCTGTAACACACCACTTGTTCTGCTGTATAAGCTGCCTGCCACAGAACTGCAAAGTCTGAGGTTTACACTGTATGTATAGCCTTGCATGTACATGGGGATCCCTGCTACATTTTCACTCCTATGCTATGACCTAGATGCTTTTAAAAGTCCTTAATAGATCATCTAACCTTTGTTGCATCTGGTATGGAATGGATATGCAAGATGTGTGCACAATTTTTACACGCTCTCATTTAGATGAACTGCTAATGATGACTTAATTACATAACACTTGTATTTGTTTTTATTTACTCACCAAAATGATGTTGGAAAATACTACAGTATTAATATATTTTTGCAGTAATGATGGACAGAATAATTGTTGGTAATCTTTCTGATAACACAGATTTTCCTTCGGGCCAGTGCTTATAATAGTGGTTCTACAGATTGAGTATTGTGTGTGTGTGTGTGTGTATGCGTGGTACTTCCAGTGTGTAGTGGAGAGCTTTAGGGTATCTATTCCACTTACGTCATCAAGTAGATACCCAACCCCAATTAGCCAAGACAAAAGCCCTTTCTTTGCCATTCTGTATTGTACAATCTAATAACATTAATAGGCGCTTATTTGGTTTGCTGTGTAGTAATCTGTAGACTGATAATACAGCAATATGTTGATTGGTTATTGAAATACAGATAGAACTGGTTCCAATCAAGCCATTTTGGAAATATTAGCGATGTACTGCAATATTCACTTTTACTACGAGTTGGGCTGTGAAATTGATCGAATTTTAATCGAATCAAGATCAAGGTTAAGATAGATAATCATTTTGAACTGTCAATGATCAGCTTGGAACTTTTTAATGTAAAGGTCTACAGCCAATCCACTGTCTGTAAAAGCATGTGGTTTGGAGAAGAGTTCAGACTTTGGAGGAAGAAATTTGACTTTTTTGTGTCACATATTAAAAGTCTATGTAGTTTATGATGAAGAACTTAATATTGAAAGCTACTTTATTTGATTTGAATAAGATAAAATTAAAAAAAGGTCAATACTAAGAAAAAAATGTGATTTGTGATTCCCCAGCCCTAACTAGGAGACTTCAATGAAATGTGACCACAGAGCTCATAAATACCAGCTTCAATGGGCTGGTAAGATGATAAACTCTACCCCACTATGACCTTCCATACGCAGTAAAGAATGGAGAAGCCATGTTCATTCAAATCTCATCATTAATAATTGAGTATATGGGTTTTCTGTTCAGTGACATGTCAAGGAAAATCACTCAATGCATTTAAGGGGCAGAGATCATTAGCTTAGTAATGTCTTTGTTTTTAAAATTTTCATATTTAGGAAAGATTTGTCAATAAAACTGAAGTTACTACAGTGATGTTACAGAATTATTACTATGATTAATCTGAACTCTTCTCCAAACTACATGTTTTTACTGTCAGAGGATTGGCTGTAGACCTCTCAATTAAAGTTGCACTATTTAACTTTTTTGGTGGCTTGTCCGTCACCATGGAGATTTTATTGCTTTGCCTGTAATGTTCCAAAATATGGTATTAAACCTATTTAAAGTGCATTTATTAAATTACAGGTGTTTATATAGCTGTAAGATACACTGAAAAAGCAAACATTCCCACTGGGAGCAGGGTCACCACGCCACACATCTGAGATATATGTTGTAGGGTTGTCAAAAGTATCGAAAATCAGATACTGATTGATACTAAAACTAGTATCTAAACTAGGCAGTCATTTGAACTAGTATCGATAAATAGAATAGAGTTAGAATTATCTGTATCAGAACAAGTGTAAGACCACATAGACTAGTATATGCTACTATGGAACCTAACTGAGGGATTACGCAGATATAAGGCCACATTGTAATGTAAATGAAAGTACTACAATTTAATGTTGAAAATTACGTTGTGCTGTCTAAATGAAAAGTGTTTTTTATTATCATCGTGGTATTGGAACAGGTATTAGGTACTGAGTCTGTTTCTTAGTATCAAAATTGAGTGTGAAATTTTAGTATCGTGACAACATTAATATGTTAAAAAAGCTCCAAGCTGATCATTGACTTATTGCACAACCCTAGTCTTAGCCTGGTGTTTTGACATTTTAGCCCCTTTGAGAAAAGAAGAGGCAAGGTCAAACACCCCAGCCCAGAGCAGTCTATATTTACCTGGCTGCCTTGGATTACAGTGCTGCGCCGCTCCCATCCATCTCCACCACTTCTGCACTCCACCAGCACCTGCTCCCATACACACCATACTGTCTGCTGCTGGCCGTGATCTGTACCTGCTCAAACAAATGCAGCAGTATTCAACAACAGGATCCTGAGTGGTGATATTTATCAGACTGTTTGAGCTTTTATCTCGGCCGTGTCATATTTTGATCTAAAGTATCAGAGAGTTTGAGATAAGGAAGCTGGAAGGATCATAGTTGAGATATTTAGACGTGTACTCATCCTTTTCGCTTAAATAAAACTGGTATTGTTTTGATTTAAATGAGGCCTTAATAGGTTGTGTTCATGTTCTAGAATTTGATGATTTTCATATGGAGGGTATGGGGGTTTATAACTCTTTCTGTTTTTGGAAGATATATCAGAAACTGAAATATTATTTGTTGGCTCCACAAACTTGCCTAATTAATTTTATGCTTTAAAGTCCTTTCAGCTGACTTCAGTCATATTTTTGGGGTTGAATAATTGCACCACTTTCTGAAGCTATTGGGAAAAAAAAATTTCACCTTAGTTCTTTTGTGCTGACAGAGAATACGTTGAACTTTATGGCAGCTTTTGTTTCATATTGATAGGCCCAGTAATTACAGACATTTATCATAAACCAAGTCAACAAATCTGCAAAAGCAAAGTCCACCATAGAATTCTGACTTGTCCTCCAGCTTAGTTTTAATTTCTAGGCAAATTACTGTACAAAAACAACTGACAGAAATGTCACTATTCCAGTTGAGATAGCTCACTGATTTTTAAAATGTATTTTATTGAATAATACATGTCTTAATACATTATAATAGTCTAAGATCAAATTGACATCTCTGTCAAAAATGTACTTCTTGTTCGATACTCAGGGTCACTTTGCACTTACATGACTAGCAAAATTTTACGGGCAGCTGGTGACACGTTACCATTGTGAATAAGATAAAGCAGGATTTAAACTGACAATGACAATTACCTGACCTGAGCTTATGATTTGTTGACCGCCACAGTGCAATAGTTTTGTATGTTGATGCCGTAGGTGATTTGTTCAATGAGCTGTCCCTGATATAGCCTCGTGTGGGACCCAGTTAATCTGAGGATCCATCTCCATAGTTAGCAAGGCCAGCCCTGTGCACATGCAGAGGGAGGAGTCACTGCTGTAAATCTATTGCCACCAAGTTTATTGTGACCTCAGGGTCATGTAGCCGACAGTCAGGGGTGACGGATGTTGCCATGGTGATTACAGTGTGTCAGGATACATGGGGAGGCAGATTGAGAGATGATGAGATGGATGTGGCCGTTCTTCAGATTATACCAAGATGTATGACTGTTGTTGACTTGAACTCGAGGAAACAGCTTGAACTGCTGTTTTTTGTTAATATTGTTCAAACCTATTCCCAGATATTTGATTTCTACTGATAAATTGTTAATAATGGGATTTGAGGGGTTAATTGCAATATAATATGATTTGAAATCAGTTTTAGATCTAGTATTTAGACTTTATCTGTGCATTGCTGGATTGAGACAGTTGAGATAAATGAGTGGAAGCTTTAAAGGCACTATGTAACTTTTCTGGTGGGGAGGTCCACCACCGGCACGTCTTGTAGAGGTATTATTGCTTTGCCTGAAATGTTCCACAGTGTGGGATTACAGTCACATATCTTGCATGTAGTCAATTACATTATGTTTTTATTGCTTAAAAAATATCTCGAAAAACATCCACTCCTACTGTGACCAGGTTTACCTCTCCACAGATCTGGCATGTAACTTTGCCTGTTGGCTTCATCTGCTTGTCTAAATGTGAAGTGCTATTTATCTGTAAATGTATTTTCCCAGTACTATTACCAGAAAGTTTGATTTGTTAAAACTGGACGCACTAAAGGATTGTAATCTATTAGAACTTTTGAAAGAAGGTTAATTAAGGGTTTCACTGTTGGTTGGTTCTTGTGTCAGTAATCATAAATAACTGTAAAACTATGATGTCTTGACTCACTATAACTAGAACATCTCTACAGCATCTGCAACTTATATCAAAACATTTAACTTCACTATCAACATAAGGATACTTCTCTAATGGCTTAATTTAGCACATTAGGAGTGTGGCGGCTCTTTCCAAAAATCATTAGCGGAAAAGTGAAACAGATACTGGCTGGCACTCTGCCCCACACTGTGATATGTGCCAGCATGCACACACAGACCTGAGCAGGGCATTATGTAATGGAATTAGTGCTTCTCAAGGTCTGGAGCCTGGTGTGGTCCACAGCAGCTCACTAATGCACCAAGGCACACCCTGACGCCATCACTCTATGCGCTAACCTAAACATTTTCACAACATGTTAGCTAATGGACACTGTGTGAGAGAGAAAATTAGCCTTTGTGTGAAGAACCATTAGAACTCTGAAGATGAGAAGGGCAACCTTGTAGGGGTGAAGCAAGATCTGTTTTGATGACAATTCAGAGGCTCATGAATATGGCATATGACTGAAAATATTTTTTGCTAACTACTACTAGCACGATTTGGGGATTTTTGGAGGTTAATTTAATTAAAAAAGGATGTTCAAGTAGGCCTATTATTAATACGAAAGTACTACTGGGTTGTACCATGTAGACTGACGAATTTTCATCTTGAATATTACAAATCTGACCTAATAGCTTAAAGCTCTTATCCTTCCTATGCATGCAGTATTACCATTCAGACCAACATTCAGTACACTGATGCAATTTACGTATTTTGATGCCATAAAAATTACTACATTTGCAAGTAATTTTAAAGAAATTGTGAAACTCTAACTCTATCTTTCATGTAACCAAATAAGAGTTGAAACTATATAACAGAGCTATTAGTTGTACAATTTACACTGTTTTATTGATTGTGTGCAGCCCAGAATTACTGAGCTATATGGAGTAATGTGCTTGAAGAAGGAGGGCCCGTTTGTTATAATGCTCTTAAAGGTTAAATCATTGGAGGAGCAGATGTTTACCATTGAAAGAATGATATATTGACTCGTGCAATTTACCCACAACAATTGAACTGTCAAAGCCATGGGTCCACCCCACAAACAAAAAACACTATTTATTTTGCTCAGGTTTATTGCAAATGAGACCATAAGCAGTGGAAAACTATAAAAAGGCTTTGACAAACCAGCTGCCACTCATTTTAGACAGTGAAAAAATGGCTTAGATAGAGAGCTAAGCTAAATCACTGTTGATTTTTAAGAGCAGAAAATGTGATTTGATGAGTTGATTTAAATTTAATTTTCGTTTCGCATTTTATTACTTATATATCTATGTTTTAATATTAGATAACGAGATCCAAAATATTAGGTTCTAGGGTTGTCAAAACTATTGAAAATCAGATACGAAACAATACAAAAACTAGTATCGAAACTAAATACTCATTTGAAACAAGTATCGATACTAAAAAAGCTGTATCAGAACAAGTATAAGACGACATAGACTACTCCCATGGACCACTATGGAACATACCTGGACAACTGAGGGTTTACACAGATATAAGGTTGCATGGTAGTATAAAAAAAGTACTATTATTTAATGTTGAAAATGTTGACAATATTCTGTTGTCTAAAGAAAAAGACTTTTATTATCATTGTGGTGTCTGAATCATTATTGAGTATGGAGTCTTTTCCTTATTGAGATCGAGTTTGAAATTTTACTATCATGACAATGCTATTAGGTACAAATCAACAGACTCCAAGTAAACAGCCACTATACAAATGCACTGAGCTGGAAAATCCACACAGCACTTATAAATAAATACTGCATTGCTTATTCAATTTTAAAATGTACTTGGATGAGAGTGAGGTCTATATGTTTGTCCCTCCCCTTGCCCTGGTTGCTTTTCTCGATGAGCTACATCTGTCACTGTTACTCTACTGCAACACTCATTTCTCCTCACTTTTTTTTTTCTTTTGTTCAGTCATGCCATTTCTGATTTAAAACAAAATGCATACAGCATAGCGCACAATATAGAAGAGGCTTGAGAGTGTTTTGAGTGATACAATATAACACTTACACATTATGTAGTCCCCCTCCCAAAAGCCTGTCAAGTCAGCCTAAATTGAGAAATGATTAAACAATTTGCTTTCTCAAATCCAGGACATGCTGTAGTCCATTTAGATGACAGCAAACACAGTGAGCCATGAACCAGTATATAAACAGGAAAGATAAGCAAGAGATGAGTCCTTCAGCTGACCAAAAAGAAGTTATTGTGTAAAGAAGATATTTGAAAATGGATTACAGAATAACTGGTGATATTTTGGCAGTGAGGTTGCCAAGAGTCACAGTTGGCGCTCATAATTGACTCAGCTTAAGAGATATGATGTTACAGCTATTGCTTTACCATAATCTAATACTGGCCACAAGCTATTGATTTGGTATTGATTGTTGCTGTTTGACCAACCTGCACTGTGTCACAACATGTCACATTCTGCATGACTGTAATGAATGATGCCTCTGGTTTTACAGCTGCGAGCTGCAAGTCTTTTTTAAAGTCCAACCAAGGCCAATTTTACAGTCCATGTTCATTTTACAGGTTACTTGATGGCTCTAATGTGCTTCAAGGCATTCAGTTTGTTGATTGCCTTTATTGTCCTCATAGAAGGAATTTGGCTTGTGCATTTGACAGTCCCTTAGGACAACCTGACAAGAGCATTAGGTGACCGCAGTGCTGCACCCAGACAGGGGCCATCTCCAGATCTTGAGCCAGACTTGGTCAGGATTACATCGCTGGAGGGTTAGCCTATTAGCAAGTTTTTGGGTTGGATTAGAGTCAGTGGTTGTCTTTTGTGTCAGATAAACTCCATTCTTTGTATAATTTCTTTTATCAACAGAAGGACAGAGATGGCTTCAAATGTTAAGCTTACACTCAAGAAACTGACATTTTAGCTTTGTCATTCAAACACAAAGTTTTGCTCTGCTTAACATAACATTTCATATTTGTCAGTTCTCTTCCATTAGTTATGGCTCTCAAGTATTGGAAATGCATGGTTGACTGGTTGTTGTTTTACTGTGCAATTTATTATTTTAGTCAAGCTTCTTATGATCACAGGCATTTTGTAAGCAGCACACAGTTGGCTTAAATGTGATTTAAGAAGGTTTTAACCCAGTCCATCATAAGAAGTCTTATGATGATTGCTTTGCGGAAGCCGGACTAATGACGGAGGAGTTAAATGACTTGAATCAGACTGTAATGACTTCCCTGGTGGAACATATTTGGCGTGGCTGCTCTTTTGTTTACTTCCTGGTCGCCTTTATTACCAAAGTCACAAGAACATGGACCAGAGCCAGTGACTTAATTACACTCACAGTTAACATCTCTTATCAGCGCAGTCATGCACTCACTGCCCCAGCCTAAGCCTCATTCACAGCTCTGATGGCCTGCTCAAATTAGAGATGGGACATTTATGCGATGATATCATGAAGATGGAGGACAGCTATAGGACAGTGCACACCACAAGGACAAAAGTACAGTATCCTCC
>KN468908.1:11296-31387 GCA_000787095.1 Periophthalmodon schlosseri | reverse complement strand
GCATTCCTGATAAACATTTTTGTAACATATATTTGGGTTATTTTTCTGTGACTTTTTGACCCCAAGAATCAAACAATTCTGCAGTACTTCACCAGTGATTCATAGCAATTATTAGACCACTAGAACCATCCTTGTGACAGTGTATTGAATTGGCATGTCCTTTCAGGGACAGATTTGTCCAGTATAGTTAATGGGCACTATGTAACTTTTCTGGTGGGAGTGACTCCATTAGAGATAGACCGATATATGGGTTTGGGCATTTTGTGGATATTGACTATTGACCTTAAATCTCTTGCATAGGCATGCTGTTTAGTTTGTGCTGACAAATTGTTGTATAAAGCTTAATTTTAATACTTTAGTGTGATGAGGGCATTGCACAAAATGAGATTATATTGCTCCATTATAAGTTAGTGGTAAAACAGGGTTGTGAATATCCAAAAATAATTTCTATTGAGATTATTTTTTCTTATTATACTGCAGAGCAGTAAAATGTATAGACAATTCATATTTTAGTGCACTTTTTAATTCATAAATAATCTCCTAATGTACAAGAGGCACGGTTAGATTTCCTGATTTGTGGCAACCAGGTTTAACAAGAAAAAACACACACTAAATACATCATGTTATATACATACTCTTTTTTTTCAATGAAAGCACTGTTTTATGCTATTTTTGAGCAAACAGATTATCATTTTTTTATCTACCATCTTTACACAGATTTCTCAAGCTTGCCAATTATATTTAGGGGATGGCACTGCATGTTTGTATCACGCTGTGTCTATTTATATCTTTGACAAACGTAGCGTCAAGTGTTTGTGGATTGTGGTCAGACAGTAATGATTCACGAGCCTGACTCAGCTGTTTTGAGACAAAGTGGCTGTGTGACAGGGTGATGGGGTTACACTGCCTCCCCTGCCCCTCTGCTCCCACAGGGAACGCCAAGGTGAAGCGTAAAACATCCATTCCTGTTGAATATTCACACTGCATGCATAAAAACATGTCTTTAATCCAGGAGCTCAGGTTTCCTCTGCGTCATCACTATTCAGGCCTTCAAACCGGCTAAACAGGCCATTACCTTTTACCAAACCTAACAAGAAATCAATGGAGGAGATGGATTACAGTTCAAATTGATGGAATACAGAGTGCCGGTATCATCATTAGCATTAATCAAATGAGTGGGTGTTAATTTGTTGAAACATGGATACCCATCACCCACTTTGCCTACAGGCTAGCTCCAGGGTTTTTATCTTTTTCTTTTTTTTAAATATCAGTTCTCACCTCTTATTGGTGCAAAAACTTATATAATAATAATAATAACTAATAACTCATTAGTGGTGCTTTCCAAAAGTGACAGTCTTACCACAAAATCCAAATGTTGCAAACAAACAAGACTATTGTATTAAAACATGTCATGATTCGGAATTTGACTTACATACATTATAGTATGCATTAACTTTGCATATAGGGTATTTAAAATATGTACCTCAAATAATGGCCATTCATTTATTGACCAAAATTTCAACTGGTCTAACTATGTTGTTAAGATTATGAAGATTTATAAGAACAATGGCAGAAGAAGGGATAAGTGAGCTAGTTTAAGATTTGGGAGTGAATCGTGAATTGCATCTGCATTTTTTCAGAAAAATCCAGTTTACTATTGCTTTTCTGTATACATGTTTGTAATTGCATGAACTCCTGTGGTCTTGTTAGTGCAATCTGGATTAGATACCTGATCAGAGATATATAAGAGAGTTTTTGTCAGCACCACACCTTGCCACTTAACCTTTATTATAGGTGTTAGTCTACTAATCGATACACAGTTTAGTCTACTACAGCCCCACTGTATCTGTATTACGGTTAAGTGTCATTCAGCGTACTAAGAAACTATGCCCAGAATCATTGGCCGAATGATGAATAGTATTGATGGCCCTCCAAACCAAGTGGCTCTTTCAGCAAACGCAGTGTGTCAGCTTGTCTGGTCCTTATTTTTAGCTCTCCCTGGTGCATAGGGGTTATTATAGCCCAGGCTTTGGAGAGGGCTCTGTGACTTCTCATTGTACATCAAATGACACCTTTTCTGCTGGCACTCGGCCTTGTTCACCTGCTCCCGAGTCTGAATAAAGGTTACTCTAATTTGTGCAGTAAAGTGAGGCTGTTCCATATTCCCTCTAGTTATTTACTTTGATGTGGACTACATTGTTGCTGTTTGACTAGAGAGTGATTTGAGACTGATCGGATGCATTACAAATTCTTACATCATGTCTGAGAACATGTTTGTCACTAAGATTGCTGTACTTGCATTGACCTACTTACGGGGTTGGATGTGACAAGGAGTTGTTTATCTGCCATTTTTTGTCAATATGCCTCAAATCTAGGACTGCACAATATTTTCCTATCAATAATGCAATAGCCAGATTACTTGTAAACGTGTCTTCTATCCTCATAACACTTCACTTACAATCCATATAGGGCTTGGGAGATATGATAAAAAAATTACCGGTAATCATATTTTTCCCTCATATTGATCTATTATGATTTTTTTATTAGAATAAATTTAGTCTTATTAAAAACTACATACATGGCTTTCATTATTAATTTCCTGATGATAAATGGCAATGATTAGATGGCGGTCTTGTTTAACTCAGTCCAAACCACATGCTTTTACTGACAGAGGACTGGCTGTGGAACTCTTGATTAAAAAGACCCCAAGGTGACCATTAGAAATGATTGAATCTTGAGCTCGATAAAAATTTTAATTGCCCATCCCTACATACATATAAACAGTAATCTGCGTGTATAATAACTAACAGCACTGGAGTCTTATTTGCTGTATTGTCACCTTGATTACTGCTGAGTCCTTTGAGTACCTCGCAGCTCAACCCTGACCGTTCTGATTAAGAATTTGTCCAGCTGACGAATAGCATTCTGCAGCTAAAACGCCCATTGAAACCTCCACAGAATTCACAGTCACAAGAAACCGGCTGTATCGACCTGCCTCAGGGAGTGGTTAGCCGAAGGGGGTGCACCAAAACAGAATGACAGTGGCTACTTTTAAATGCACACCAAAAATCTGATCATTATCTGATTTCTAAAGTTATCAGATTATTGAAATGCCGTGTAAACATTTATATCTGATTTCTCTCTAATTGTTCACACCAGTGCAGGTTTTGAGAAAGAAAATTTTGTCAAAAAGGCAAACTAATGTGGCAAAGACAAAAATGGAAGAGAAAATGTTAAAGATTGAAAGTTACTTTAAAAAGAGGGTTTTTTTTTTTATTCATTGTATGTGGTGTTAAAATCCACTCATTAACTGACACAGGCAAGTTTTATTTGTATAGCACAGGTCGCCAGGTTTTTGATTATCAGATTTCTTTTGTCCAGAAATGACACATTGGGTTATCTGATTATTCTAATTATCAGACTTTTACATGACCATGCAAATGCACCCAATGTGTGTCTTTTAATAACACCATTATTTATTCCCATTTGGAATAATTCAGGGTTACTGCTATTTAGAGAAACAACCCTTGTCCCAACAGTGAACAGTGTGGTATGACTGTCCCTCTTTTTGCGTCAGTATTTGTCCTCTTCTCCTCTCGGTTTTCGCTTGTGTCCCTCTTGGCCCCATCCCTCTCTCCACGTGTTACTTGCTAGCATGACTCCACACCCGCCGAGTGATTAGCGATGACCCGCTGTCAGTAACACAGACAGCTCAGTAGGGCTGGCTCATCAACTCTGCCACAACATATACATGCTACGTGTCACTTTAAAATGGTTCTCCTTTGGTGGATTAGAAGTCTACACACTTTAAATGTTGGAAAAATACCATCACAAATTATTATGTGTATAAATTATTCTAATTTTGGCCTAATCTGTCCAAACCAGTCATCTTTCACTGGGATTAAACATTTTCTATGTCTTGACTAACGAAACACCAATGCAGCTTTTTCAGTTTTTGATTCTTTGACCAGTATCAAGTGGTATAGAGCAGACTAAAAGTCCAGTTTCTTCCTTAAAGGTGGACTATGTAACTATGTCCACCAACTACTTGTCTCTATAGAGATCGTATTTTTTGCCTGAAATGTCCCACTGTTTGGCATTAAACTTATCTCTATCTACAGAGTAGCAGATGACGCCACCAGGCTGAGTTTCAGGTTAGTGGATACACGAGCCTGGTCACATGAAGGTTTGTCAAGGTAGTTTTGAGCAATAAAACACCTGGAATTTAATAGATGCAAGATAGGTCATCTTAATGCCATACTGTGGAACATTCCAGGCAAAGCAGCTCCATGGAGAAATGCAGGTATCAGATCCTCCACCACTTAAATAGTGCACATTTTAAACACCAATAAATACATGATGACAAAACTGACAGAGTTTTGTTATGTAACTGTCAATCATTTTTCAAACAGTATTGAATAAATAAAAGTTCAGTCATTATGAGATTTTCTGGGCCACTACCGAATACGAGCATCGGCCCGTGCTCATACTCTTAACCTTAACTTTGAAAATTAGGTTAGTAGGTGGATTAGTAATTAGTACATCACAACTACTACTTTGATCAACCACTATGTGCACTGAAGGCCCATGTTTGCTATTGATGAAATGTGTACAATTCCTGTAAACAATAGATAAAATGATTGTACCAAATTAAAACAGCCGAGTAGAGATTCATTTATGCTAGCAGACTTCAGTTGACCAGTGGTCGTGTGGTGACCTTGTGGGATTCTTCATGTTTATGCTGGTGTGTGCATGCTCCATTCTGTGGGTAAAGCGATGACACATGCATCTTGTGTGACTTTATGTCCTGCAGTGTGGAGCATATGTCAGCTTCAGTCATGCTCGTGGGCTGGGCTGTTGAAAACAATGGGGCAGACCAGAGAGCATTGATGATTCTGTGGGTGTGGCTAAACAGTAAAAAAAATAATCTAGATCAGTTCAAATTATTAGAATTCTAGATAGTAATTTTAATTTGAGATCTTGACTTGTTGAAATGCATTTTCTGGATGGATCTAGATTATTTTACATGTTTCGAGATGTTTTCTGACTTGTTTCAATAGATAACTAAAGGCTAAAAACTAAAGCATTACGAGTATGAAAATTCCATTGCATCGGTATTTGTCTTCTACTTTCTACATTGTTTTTTTCATGTCTCCCTTTGGCCCCATCCCTCGCAATCATTTGCTAGCAACCCCTTCCGCTATTGGTATGTATTTTTTCTTATTACAAACTATGTTCAGCAACTAATTTAAATTGTTAAAGATAAGTCCTTGCAACCAAGGCTTAGTGTTGACACAATACTAAAATTTCAGACTTGATTTCAATACAAAAGAGAAGGATCAATTCTCACTACTGTTTTTGATACCATAATTGTAATTAAAACCATTTAATAGAATATAATGCACAAACAACATAGCTGAATAGTAGTATGGCAGTAGTAGTGGTAGTAGCATAGTAGATTTTTCTAGTAATACCATTTGGTCTTGTACTAGTTCAAGACTATAATAAAATAGATATAATAAAAAAGAGTCTACTTTTTTTGTTTGTATTAAAACCTGTCCAAATAAGTATATAGTTTCGATACTAGATTAAGCATGAATTAGTATCTATCTTGACAACCATAGCAGACCTGGATATTACATTTTTGGAGTGTAGCTCCTCTGTTCTGACTGGCACTCTCTATGCAGCCCTGATTCATGACACAGCTGATTTGGCAGTCAGTCAGTTAGGCAGCAGTGGGACAGGGCAGTACCCACCCCTACCCCCCACCCCCCTGCGGACGGAGCACCACGCCCCTCCGCACATTTATCTGCTCCCGCTCGGCCACGGACACGCATCCTGACGCGGAACACCAGCTTTGCATTAATCAACCCGGTCATACATCATGCTACAGCCACTAGAATAGGACTTGAACTGTATGATGTAACTATGTGAAGACTGGAGAGATAGAAAAATAGTATCAAACATGTGTAGTGCTTGTTTTCGGTATGGGTTGGCTACATTAGTGGTTTCTGTTGTTTACGTTGTTAAAGGGGAACTATACACTAAATCAGCTTTTTTTGCTACTAAACTGTGTAATAGTATTGTTTACTGTTCCTAGTCATTTTTGACCATTATTGTGCAAATTAGGTAAATTTGCAGTTTTTTGGTCAAAAACTATGCTGCCTCCAGTATCCACTGTAATTTCAAGTGCTATGTGACATCCCGCATGACTTCACTGGAGGACTAAAGGGGTGAGTGAGGGGAAAGGAGACACGGGGCCTTGGGGTATAAGAACAATGTGACAGGTATCCACATTTCTTTGTCATCAGAAACACCTAGCTGCAGGGGCAGAGTTTGGATTTACCCAAACACATTGGTATGTGAGGACGCAGGCAGCAGAGTTTTGAATGTTTTACAGTTTAAAGAGAGTTTTTGAATGTGTGCCATAAAAGATGCTGTTGCAGTTGTTGATTCTGGAGTCGATGAATGCATGGATTAAAGTTTCAGCAGCAGAGGAAGTGAGTGATGGACGGAGTCGGGCAATGTTTTTGAGATGGAAAAAGGCAGTTTGGGTTATTTGTTTAACGTGGGATTCAAATGAGAGGTTGGAATCAAGGAGCATGATTATTATTATTATTATTACAATTTTTTCTTCAGATATTTCTGCTTATATTAACATTACAGAATAATATATACCGGTAATAACATTCGGACTAAGTGTACAATGTTATATTACATTATGATAAAATTCCTATTCCTATAGCCTTATTGATCAGTACTAATTTAGAATAGGAAATATCTAGAACTGTGGGAATCTGACCACCAGTCAAAATGGCTGTCATCCGTAATAGATTTAACTGACGTACAGTAAAATAGTTGTGAGTGGAATGAGCCAAAGCCCCTAGGCTCGGACAAGGACCTCGGGGTGGCCTTAGATCACCTCAAATTGACAGATGGGTGGGGGGAGTCCGGGGTGATAAACTGGCAGCACTCATATGAGAAGTGTTACAACACAGTGGCACAGGCACAAGCAGGGGCACTATGGGACTTATTTTTGGGAGCTTTCAATTTGGTACAAGAGTGTGAAAAACTACAGACTTTTTTCCTTTTCTCAATGAATGTTTTGGGGGAGTTATAGTTTTCGCAATTGGCAGATACCAGCTCACATTTCAGTTTCACAGTAATAGCTAGGGTTGACAAAAAATCAATACACGTTTGTTTCTTAAGATAGTATCAAAGCTAGATACTCATTTGAGCTGGTATCGATACAGACAAAATACATTAAAGGTACATTATGTAACTTTCTTGAGATGCAACATCACCTGCATGATTCCATGAAAATGGAAAGTTAGAACCATATTTCAGAACATTCTTCATAGAGATAGATACATTTTATGTGGAAGATTATCAAAGGAACAACATTTCCATGGAAACAAGCAGGAGAACGCCCTCCTTCAGGCCAAATAAGAGTCAGGTTTGTGAAGATGCAAGCCCATTCACAGTAAGGATGCATATTTTTAATGCAATAAACCAAAAAGAAAAAACATGCTTTTAGTATAGTTCATATTTTATTATATTTTTTGTCCTAAGGTTTACATGCTGTCGCTTTAATGAGACAAAATTGTACCTTTTGTAACTGTGTTGATCTTAATAAGAAGTAGTACACACACAATGATTTTAAACAAACAGCTCTTTTTGGTGTTTTTATTTGTCAGTGTGTTGTTGAAATCAGTATCAGGTATCGAGCTGAGTTTGAAATTTAGGATTGGGACAACACGCGCCCCTTTTTTTCCATTCGGAGTCTAGTAAACACACCATCTCAGTACAGATCTATAACCTACACAGACCGTATGTCCCAGTAACACGTGACTTGTTTTACAGTCAGCAACAGCTCTCCTTGTCCACCTGATCTCTCCTTCTCTTCTCTCTTGGCCTTGGCGCTTGGCTACACTGGGCTTTTGTAGCATCTGCATTGTGGAGGAAAAATAAATTAAACTCAAAGCTGCAAGCAGACTTTGATGGCCCTCGCCACCATGGCCCTGAATCTCGACCGCCTCTGAATCGTTGCCGCCTCTATATTCAACTGTCTGGCATGCCATTGTCCCTTCCTGACAGCTGCCCAGGCCATTATCTGCTTTTCACCCTATTTCCATAGTGAAGTGTACTAATTGACTTGGCATAATACACGACCAATACACTACCAGTTTGTGTGGATCATATAAAATATCGCTATGAGAATCAATTTTGCACTGAGCTGGTTTGCTCTGCCAACTGCCAATATCACCATTAAGACAAGTAGGTGGCAGACATCCAACCAACCAACCAACAATTTCAAAATTCTTTGTTTTGATAAATATTTGTAGTAAACATTTGGGCAGTTGTGGGGGTAGGGTGGTTGGGTGGAACGGCATGAGGGATTGTTTTTAATGACCGTAAAGCAGTTGGTGTTACATTTTTGTATGAAAAGCGCTTTATAAATAAAGGTTGATTTGATTTATTCAGCTAAATTTGAAAATTTCCTTTGAAATCCATTTGTGTAATTTTTCCTCATAGATAACTAAAATGCCTGAGCAGAACTATTAAGTACTCTACGTCTTTCCAACAGCTTATAGGCCTTACCAATTTTCCAAGATGTCTGTGGTCTATTAGCCAATATAAAAACCCCTAATAGCCTAAAACAAATGCATTATCAGCAAAGATCTGGAGATGAATCATTCTTGTGTATTGCCTTTTGGACTGCTGATCCATCTTTGTTCCTTTCGCCCGTCCTCGCCTCATTACCATCTTTCATCCTATATGACTTGCACAACTTGGTGTTACACTAATAAATGTCCCCATTCGCTCCTCTCTATGTCCTTCCTGTCTTCCCTTTTTTCTTATCCATCCTCAGGCCCCACCCACCGCTGGTTCATTCCTCCTGTCCTGGCGATTCTATATAGGTCTTATGGGACGTAGTTATTGAACATGTGCCTTATAAGAGCTTCATAATAAATATGCACTCATGCTAAAGGACTATAGGGCTAGACCGTTAGCTTCTTGGTCTTCCAGACTTATCAACTCATCTTACTATTTACTTAAAGAAATAATAGAAAGATGAAAAATATCATAGTCAGCTAGTCAAATGATTATTTCTATTGAGATTAAAAATACATCTTTAACCTGATGAAAGGTGGAAATATGGTGACTGAAGGCTTCTAGATAGATAAAATTTACTAATAAAATCTGTTATCTGTTAAATCTTTTTTGACATTTTATTTGATAATGCAGCTGTCTTTGTCCTAAAAGGTCTTTTTGTACATGTTTTAGTCTGTATCGCCAGATAATGATTACGATTATTAAAAAAACAATTACGAGGACTTCAACTAGTCACGATCAGTTGATTAATCCTTGTAGCCCAAGTTATTTCCATTAACCAAGCTACTGTGTCATCCACTGCAAAGACTGACTGCAAACTCTAGCAAGACCATATGGGGCTTCCCAGAATGCTTTGCTAGTTGAATTTTGCAGCCAATAAATATTAAAAAGGAATAGGGGAGAGGGGGATGAGTAAAGCAAATGAAGTTGAGTGCTAGAGAGTTAAGTAGATGGGGAGCAGTTAAGGGGTAATGACAAGAAATAAGTGGATTCGCTGCAGCTGAGCAATGAGTAAGTGCATGTGAAGAGGGGTTCTATGTGAGCCCCTTATTCTTGCCTCTTTCAATTTGTTGTGTCTATATAGTTTTATAACATAAGGTTTTTGTCAATAAGGGATGTCACATTGTCAAATTTTGAATGTTATGATTATTGTTAGAAATACATTTTACAATGGTTCACAATTACAGACATCATGACCAACAACACTGAAATCCCTAATTTACTTAATTTGTCTAACACTCCTCTGTGACCAGCTTTATGAAATCAAACTTTTTGAATGAAAAAGTAAAAGTGAGTATGATGTAAACAGCGAGAAAAAAAGCACTTTTGGAGTCTATATTGAATATCTTATTTTGGCTTCTAAAATGCTCACAATTGTTATTTTTTAGGTATTGTGACCTGCAAAAAACAATACAACAAAGTCTTGACATCCCTAAAAATTGTGGAACAGTCACTGTCAATACCTTTCATTTTTCCTTTTAGCACTTTTTAACCATCTTCTAATATTTTTGCAGATTTTTTTCTGTAGTTTTGCAATTACGTTTATCATTGCAAAACATTTAGAATTACAGAATTGGTCTAAAAGCAATAAGCAAGACATGTATAATTAATGAATATCTTTGAATGGTTTGTGCTACTTTTTCATACGCTTGCAGGTGCTTGTCGATTATATTTAACCTAGTCTGTTTTGGAATGAGTTTTTCAGTATTCAAAATGAAAAAAAAACTTTAGTAATCTAGCTTAAAGTACAAAATACATGTATTTTTGTTTGTGCATTGGTAGAGGACTAAAGCCATGAGACTTTTTACACATTTGCAGAAAATTATTGAGACATTTTGTAGTGACATTTAGTAGTGATATAGCAACAATAATATGCACTTTTAAATGGTTTTGAATAGTTAACTAAAACCAAATCTTTTCAGGTTGAAGCAGATAATTTCTAAATGAAAAGAATAGCTTCTGTTGATTGTATTGGGCGGGAGAAGCAAAAAGGCCTGACAGCAGCTATAAATATTTCAGGCGCACTGTTTTAGCACTGGCACAGAGAGGACAACAGGAAGATCCTCATTGTCTAATTGTTGTTTCATAGCCATGAAAGAGCATGTGCAGTGCGAAAATATTTTGCTGTCTGTACTTAAAACAGAAACTAGAAATATTTTGGACTCATGACTTTACAGATTTAAAGAGAGTAAATTATATTGGAATTTGAATGTATGTAGTGTGATGATTGTGTGTTTGACTGGTTAAGTGGTTCTTTGGTGTAAAGTGCACATCTGAAGGTGGTCAAAGAAATTGATACCAAGATATTAATTGATACTAATATGCATCAAAACTAGACTCATTTGAGTATCAATACTTAAACAAGCACACACATAAGACAAAATTTGACCTTTGCAGAACTGTTTTATATTTTGTGTTGAAAATTACTTTGTATTGTATAAAAAGGGTGTTTTTATTATGGTTGCATTGAAATCCCCTCATATTGAAAATCAAGTTAGACAATTTTGTATCGCAATTTTGTAACTAATTGAAAAATGTTCTATAAATGGCAATGTAAGTAAGACGCAATATATTTATTAGGCATAACCTCATAACAACCTGCCTATTAGGGGAAATAATGTATTGCATGAGCAAATATGAACTATGCCCCATATGAGCTGCACCTAAATATGCTCAGAAATCTTAACTCATGCCCATGCTTCTGGCCCAAAGGACAGCAGGTTCACTTGCAGCTACAACCCATACGATCTCAATATTATGCCCAATTAGTGTTTGTTGTCAGGTTTACTTTATTTTATTCTCGAGAACTCATTTCAGATGCCAATACAACAAAAACGCTAAACATCAGGTTGATGAATAAGACAAATAAGAACTGTAAAGTTACCCACAAAAGTGCAGAAATATATTTTTATACCCTGTTTACAATATACATTTTTTTTCCATTTTTAGTCATCTCTTTGCGGCATTTTGATTATAAACAATATACTCAATGTTTAAAGTTAGCATATCTTTTAAACAATACTCACAACATTATTGATATTTCAATAATCTGCCTACTTCTAAACCTAATTCAACTTCCATAGTTGAATATAACAGCTGCTTACTTAAAGGATCTTATTATAAAATCAAATGTCTTTCAAGTCAGTATATCCTCAACAGTAATATTATTTGTGATATCTGATAGTATAAGAGTCCTGGATGCCTCCACCCAAAAGTGCTCTCTCACAGTGTGGTGTTTCCTGACACACATCCATCAGTGCTGGCTCTACTCCCACTCAGCACTGCCCCGGGACTGCATTGATTTTTCATTCTCTAACCATGACTTCATCTCTCAAAGTGCACACATGCTCAAGGATTGATATATACTAGTAGTCTATACACGTTCACAGGTAGATGAAAATGTATTGTTCATTGTGATTAGTTTTGGTGTTAGGTTCTTTTGTCTGTCTGAGATCCAGAGTACTCACTTCTCCAATACTTTACAAACATCTGGTCTGGAGAACTATCACTTTGGATTTGCCATGCAAGTATTTGATTAATGTTATAAAAAGATGCTTATGATTGTCACAATGTCTTGATTTTAGATGTACCAATTTCTCCTATAGCCATGTAAACATCTTTATTATGCTGCTTTTCTACATGACCAGTTGTAAAATGCCAATGTTTTCTTTTTTCTCCCCAATGTCCACCATATTGTAACTATTTTTAATGTTTGAAAACTTCAGGTTTCAAGGGTGTTCTACATTGACCAGCTGCTCACCTTTTTCCTTCAAGGGTATGGGAAATAGAATCAAGTTGATCCTGTGACTCCTGGTTAGAGGGCAAATGCTGTCCAACATCCCCATTGTTGTCCTCTTAATAGTGTTTGTCTTGCATTTCAATTACATGTGTTTCTGTTCCTAAAAAAAAATACATACAAAAACATGAATTTGCACTGCAAGTGGACTTGCCTTTCCACAGATGTGACCTGTAATTTGGCCTGGTGGCTTCATCTGCTTGTCTCCATTGAAAATAGTGTATCTTTGAGGTTGAGTCTGTGGTTATGAACACTTAATCAAGAAGCAATAGACTGCATTTTCCTACACGTGGTTAGGAATACGTGTTCTTTGGTGCGTTGCTGCTGTGTGTCTGCTTTGAGCTCTCTTTCTCTTATGGAGGAGGCTATTAGTGTGTCCTTTTGAGGCCCGATCAAGCTGATGTTCCATTAGAGCAGCTCATGATATAAACATGAGCTTCCTGGACACTCTCTAGACAAACCCAAACTTTTCTGCTTATCTCAGCTCCACCTGGTAGTGTAGTTTACTTCAGCATTCGGCCTGTAGAGTTGACACAGATTTGACATGAATGGAATGGCCGAGCTGGATAAGAGATGACACTTGGATGTGTGTACTGTTCAGATCAGTTCATTCAGATTGGGTGGTACTGCTTTGAGGTTGGTGGTTTGATCTGAGCTCTGACCAAACTGCTGCAGTGTGCTTGGATGAGACATTTCATTCACAATTACTACACTGTTTGATTGTGGTTTTTGCATGAGAGATTGGTGGTCTTCTGTCCGACTACCCTGGTAGCTATGGATCGAGAAGTAACGAGATGTGGAGTGTTATGAATGCAACTTAAATCAACTAGGATTTTCCACGCTGCTTGTAATCTTTGTGGTGGAGGGTGACAGCTTGTCCCCGTGGAGATGTAATCACTTTGCCTGGAATCTTCCAAACATCTGTTTTGTATTCATTCAATTACAATTATTTACTCCTCAAAATATTTAAACACATGGCTTCCTACCTTGTGCGTAATTGCCTTGCCACAGATCTAACATGAGAGCTGGTCTAGTGGTGTCATCTTTTCCATTGCATAAATGTAATATGTAATTTGCTGAAAACAGGCTAATGGATATATTTACAAGTGGCTCCAATAATACACTTTGCTTATAATGTTGAAATGAAAGTATGGTTGGCTTTTCAGTATGTGGTTCTTACATTACATAGGTAGGTTCTGTTTTGTCAGGAAAAATAAACAAATAAATAAAGAAGCGACAGAGTGAAGTGAGGCTCGGACTGAACTGTGTGAACTAGTCTTTTGACATCACACAAAAACATTTCCAAATCCTGAAGGACGCTGGCTGTCAACTCGATAAGTACACGTGACATACTGTGTGACAGGGACTTGTCAAAGGAGAGCCGTAGTGCAGAATCCCAACACATGGAGAAATACCGCCTCTTTGTTTTCTTCACACAAACCCATAGAGCAGATCAGTCCATAGTATCTGCTGCAGCGTCTCTGTGCCGGCCCCCTCGGTGTGTGAGTCAGCGCCATGTTTGCTCAAAATGTGTTACTCATCTTCAGAGATTCCCCAGGAAGATTCTGAGTGCTGTCTGTGTGTATGCTAGTCTGTGTTGATACAGCATTTACTCTGCTTAGTCTAGTGTTCATTTAGCAGTTAGCAAAGAGGCTCTACCCATTTTTCATGTAATACAGTGAAATTTGTTTTGCCTCAATACAGCTATATTATGCTGTGTGCATCTTATTATAAAGGGTTGTTATTGTCCACGAACCAGGAAGTAATTCAGGTCTGCTATTAGCATGCTAGTTGTTGTTAGCATTACTGTGACGGCAAAACTCTAGCCTCTTCAAGTTGTGAAAGGCGCTAATAAACTCTTGTGAATTGTTAGGATTAGGGATGCACTGATCCAAGTTTTTCAGTTCCGATACAGATTTCGATACTATAGCTTTAAGTATCTGCCAATACCTAATATCAACTGATACCAGTGCAGAGACTGAAAACAGCATTTATTTCCTTTAAAGTAAAATAAAATAAGACAAAACTGATCTAAATGTGTTATTTATCTCTCAAGTAACTACAGAACAGCTTTGTATAAATAAAAATTCAAACATTACCATCAGGTACTTATATTAATTTATATGTCCAACGCCGATCCTGAAAAATTTGCTGGATCGGATATCGACTTCCAAATATCTGTTCAGCCGATATCCTATCCAGCTAATTTTTCAAGATCAGTGCCAATATTTGATACAGATATTTGATACCAGTATTGGATCAGTGCTTTTCTAGTTAGGATGCTAGCTAGGAATGCGTTAGAAATAACTTTGGACCGCTGCAAACATGTAAAATACTTATTTAAGTTTAATTTTATAATAGGCCTACCAACCATGAGGACATATGGAAGACTTTTAGCAGAGGAGGTGTACTGTTGCGCCTTTGGTCTTATGCACTTCTTGAAATGCAGACTATTTTTAGCTCAGTGTCAATGGATTTTAGTTACAGTCCAGATCAAGCTATTGTTTACAAGAGCAAGGTCAAATGTAAAATTCTTATGAAAGGAGACTCTCATAGTTGCATTCTTATGTTTTGTTTGCTGAAAGTCGGACATATATTACACCTTATTTTTATGTTAAATCACTTACTTTATTACACTATTTAACTTTTCTGGTCTGCCACCGTCTTGTCTCCATGGAGATGTTATTGCTTGCTTCCACAGTATGGTAATAAACTTATCTAGCTCTATGGAGACCAGCAGTTATGCCACCAGGCCAAGTTACATGTCAGATCAGTGGAGAGGTGACCTCACTCACTAATGTAGGTAGTTCTTTTAGTAATAACAACTCAATAAAGGCAATATACATATGTTTAATACCGCACTGTGGAACATTTCAGACAAAGCTCAAATGCTTACATAGGAACACTAACAAACATACATAACTTGCACTTTTTATTGAAGGGCTGTGAAGGAAGCTTTACATGACAAATTGGTTGTATAAAGTTTTGATCTATTATTAATTCCGTTTTCCTTGAAGCTTCTTTTATAGAATCACGAAAGGAACTGATAGAGAGTTTTTGTGCAGCACATTTTCAGCCAGCCACTTTCTCCAGCATATTCCAAAGACTAGCAGATGATAAATGTCCACATCCAACTGGTCCACACAGAAACCAGAGGCTCCTAGGGAAGACGAATGGAGCGGGTGTTTTTTAATGAGCATTTCATAAACAAACCTCATAATGAAACTGGAGAATACAGAGGACATAGAAGGAAAATGGAATTTTAAATGTCTTTAGGCTATTGAAAGTAAACATAGTGGATGCTGCAATGCTGTAAAATGCTTAAAACTTTGTTGGATGGGGTGTGTGCAGACAGGCCAGGGCTGTGCAATTATTCATTTTAATTGAATATAATTGTTTGGGGCCTCTTAATCAAGAAGTCTACCGCGAATCCTCTGTCAGTAAAAGCATGTTATTTGGAGGAGAGTCCAGACTTAAATAAATTGGAGTACTTTTCTTCACTTTACTTTACTTTTCTTCTTTTCTTTTGCTTTGCCTGGAATATTCCACAATGTGGTATTAAACATGCATGTAAATGCAAGAGTTTGCAATAAAAACAAACATACTTACTGTGAGTGGGGTCACCTCTCCACAGATCTGACCTGTAACTTTGCCTGGTGGCATCATTAGTTTGTCCCCATGAAGACGCATGTGTTTCAAGTCATACTGTGGAACATTGCCGGGCAAAGCAATAGCAACAAGTGGTGGGCCTGTGGTCATTAGTGTTACATAGCACTTATTAAAAGACTGTCTTGTTTTATTAATGAAATTAAGATTGAAAGATGTTTGTTTTTAATAAGTACATACAAAACTGAATATCAAGATTGATCAATACAAATAATATCGACCAGTCCTGTTTTTGATCATGCAATGCCTTTTTAAGTTGTATGGAAAAATAAGGACTATTCTGTAGGCTGCCCACATACAGAGTGGTAAAGGCCTGTAGCCTGTCAGGGATCTGAACTGTTTGATGTCTCTTTGCGCTCTCACAACCCTTTTCTGAATTTCAAAGCAAAGACGAGATGGATCACAGATCACACGCTAATGGGATGCCTGAAAAAAAAGAACATAGGGCCTAAAGAATGTCTAATTTTGTTATGAGGAACTGAAAAATTCAAGTAGGAATTTTAGATGAAGATTTGAGATTGAGAGTGAGAAAAAAACAGGTCAGGCGAGAAATGAATCTTCTCATTTGATTCAGAGTAGTTGAAATATGTTGTTTAGACGGTCCACATCTATCTTTGCAACAGGGATATAAACAACCAATATGGCAGGTAAAGGTGTAAGCATTGTAAAACAGTAATTGTAAAAGCATTAACTGAGTGGTAGAGTGTTCTTCCATGGTTGTCGTGACAAGATGATTCAAAAATGTAAATAATTATGCAGTCAAAATTGTGAGGGTGTAATTACATTTTTGAAACAACAAGGGTTGTCAAAAAATCTATACTCAGATATCAATCGATACTAAAACTAGTATCGAGTATGTTTTTCAAAATAAATAATAGAAATTGGACAAAATGTGGCCTTTCATATGACTTCATATGGTAATATGAAGAACCTGCTATTATTTATTTTGTGTAGATATGTTGTGACTCTAGTCTAATGTAAAACTATACCAAAATCACAGCCTAACTAAACAAAAACAAAAAAACCTAACTCAAGATCTGCTAAAACTGGTGGAGTTGTTTTTTTCTTTTTCTCCAGTGCAGTAGACGTCTCATTGTGCAGGTCAGACGTATTACACTACAGGCTGATGAATGAAATGGGAGGTGGGCGTACAAACATCAGGGGCTGTTCCTCTGAGAGCCGACAGTGGAGCTTGTGGCTGGAATATGTATACTCGCCTGTGAATGTCTGCCAAAGCCACAGTGCTGCGGAGGTGTGGGCGCAGACAGCAACAACTACGGCATCTTAGCCCAGTTTAGATGACAGCAGAATATAGTAATATGTATAGTGCCTACTTCCTCTTTTGTTTTTATGGTCTCCTTACCTGTTCCACTCAGAGGTCATTGCAGCAAATCACCTGCGTCCATCTAATCCCACCTCCTCTCTCGCACCAGCTAACATGTCTTTCACTACATCTATAAATCCCCTCTTTGTTCTCTTGCAGCACGTATAGCAAGCTGATATACTCACAATGATCCCACTGCTCGAATATGTCTAAACCATCTCAATCCAGCCTGTCCCACTTTATCTCCAAAATATCTGAGCTCAGTGATCTTCAGCTCGACCTCATGCCTTATCCTTACAGGAAACAGGCTGTGTTTTGACCTTTGTCTTTGCTGGTTGTCTGTTATGGCTTATAGATGTGTACATTTGCATACACACAATATGCAGTAAAATACACATTTAGTTTATGTTTTTTACTTGCTCCTATGTACATCATGTTGAAAAAAATGCAGATTCACTGTTAATGAATAATTGTGAAAGATAGTGGCAGCGTTCACTCTTCCGTCAGTATTAAATAAACAGATAAAATTACATTATGCAATGTAATTATTATAATATGTTGTCAATACTGTGATAATAGAGTGACTTTATTTTTAAAAGGACATTTGATGTTTGTTTCAACAGTTCTATACAATATTATATTTGTAATTGAAACATGTATATTGTCTCTTTCTTGTTGTAAATGTCTGCCCCTTTTTCTCTACAGGCGGATGCAGCCACCAGCTTTTTGAGAGCAGCTCGTTCAGGGAACTTGGACAAAGCTCTGGACCACATCAAAAATGGCATTGATATCAACACAGCTAATCAAGTAAGAGCTTGTTATACACTATGCACATACACATGAAAATCAAACTATTTTATTACAATGATAATAAAGTCATGAGATTGAGCTTTACTGGAGTTGTAATATAACCCTCTATCCTGAGAGTTATCAATGCTATTAAATTCTCACTATGAAGTTATAAATCAATACTGCTGATTCAGTGCACAAAATGGCCGATAGCATGTCCTTCAAACTTTATTGCACTCACAGTTCCTCAAAAGGAATGCATTATTTCGAAAATGAGGTTTTATAGGCAAGAGGACAGTTCATAACCAATGATATACATTTATTGAAACCACTTAACCTCTACATATGTTCTGAGACAATATTTGGAAGTTTTGTATTTTGCCTGTCAGTCATCAATTCCTGAGTTATGAACCACACATCTTTTGTTTGTTGTCTCTTTTAATAAAACAGTTATTTTAAGTTAAATTTCTTACCAACCTCTTGGTTTATTCCCACATCTACAAGACTGAACGAATGTTTGCTGCATAAAATTGAACTTCTTGCACTGTCAGCGCTAATTTGCTTTTAAGCTTATATGATTGATTGAGCAAGCAGCAAAATGTATCTAATTTTTAAACAGCACATTTATAAGCCCCCACTGTCATGGCACTCACAGGGGAACTCCCAGTGGTGCTCTAGACAGAGATGTAAAATTAAAGACCAAAAGGAGGATTAAAAATGTATGACTATGTCTATCCCCCATAATTCTCTGTCTTTGGGTAAAGTGGTGCACATCAATAATTAAAATTTAGATTATATTTCCATCAATCTATTGTTCTGCTCATTTTTATTACACCTTATAGTATCTAAATTCTTATATTGGATTTGAGTGTATATGAAAAGTATAAAGTACTAGTACTAGTTATAATAATAGTAGTATGACAAATTATTATAGTAGCGGGCCAGTTTAGTTGTAGTCATTATAGAAATACATAGTACCAATAATGCTAGGAACATTTGTACATTCTACTCAAGCAGTGTATTTTCATTGTTGAACTATATTCTATTTGCTCTACTGCATATGAGATTATAGCAAATTTTCTTAACTCTTTACTTTTTTTAAATTTTAAGTTATTTTATTTTATTCTTCTTTGTATGGGCTTATAACCAAGGACACTCTAGCCTTGTGCTGTTCATTTGATTCTGTACCAAAATACCTGCCCTTGCAACTTGCTGTATCGCCATGACACTCCCTTTTTTGATCCCTGCTCCCAGAATGCCTCTCATGTGTTCCCTATTGTCACACTTGTGTTATTTTAACGCATCTACCTCTGTAATCTTTATTTTTTTTATTTACCTTTTAAAATGTGTCGCTTTAATTTCAGTATTTTGTGTCATTCCCACCCCATAATACATTAGTGAAACATGCGCCGGCTCTTCCTTGGTACACTGTGAGGCTCCCGGCACAGTGCGCATGCTCAGAGAGAGGTTGTGTGATCCATTCGAATTGAGTGACACTGCAGTATGATGGTGCTTTTGCCATGGGAAACTGAGACCCCTCCTGGCCACACTGGCTGTTGCAACCACGTTTTAGTTTCTATCCATTAGTGACTGTGAACTGCACTCCCTCTTTTGTCTCTTATGTTGTTTATTTTACAAAATGAAATGTTACAGTTAAAATATATTTAAATGTAATCAAATAGAGCATAACACAATGTATGATATAGCCTTCATCCAATGTTGATTTTTTACATGTCAGCTTATAGAGTATATTGTTTTTATTGTATTCTATATACCTAATATGTTATACTACTATTGAGTAGTGTTGTCGTGATAATTTCAATTTCAAACTTGATTTTGATAGTAAGGAATAGACTCAGTACTCGATACTGATTGGGATACCACAATGACCATAAAAAAC
>KN468908.1:1035-11217 GCA_000787095.1 Periophthalmodon schlosseri | reverse complement strand
AACATAATCATAGTACTTTATTTTATATTACCATGCAGTCTTCTATCTGTGTAATCCCTGTTCAGGTAGGTTACATAGTGATCTGTGGGCGTATATTACTCTGTGTGGTCTTTTACTAATCTTGTTCTGATATAGCTGCAGATCATTCTAAAGTTATTCAGGAAAGGTTGATTTCTGTCCTGTGAATGTGCCTTTTTTACTATTGATACCTGCTCAAATGAGTATCTAGTTTTGATACTAGTTTTAGTATCAATTCTGACAACCATACTATTGAGTATATGATTTATTGTGGAACTTACGATTTGTCCCTTAATGTTATACTCATTTTGAAACCTAGGATTTCCCTAGAAATTGCTGACTAATCATTGTTTGGGGATCTGAAATCTGATTTGAGTACTTATCTTGCCCATTAACAGTTTAGGCACGGTTATATCCTAATTAAAAATAAAATTTCTAGTTTTCCTCCCAAAGCAGTCTGGGTTTTTGAATGCTTAATAATCAGTTCATTTCACTGGTAATTGCATTAACCTTGCCATATTCCATTATCTCTCAGCATTTCTTTTACATAATTTCACAAAATTCGTGGCAATTATATACAATTAAACTATTATGAGAATGATGATAGTTTAACTGAATCTATCTTTTGTGCGTTACAGAATGGTCTAAACGGGTTGCACCTGGCCTCTAAAGAAGGGCATGTCAAAATGGTCCTGGAGCTTTTACACGCTGGCATCGAACTTGAAGCCACCACTAAGGTATTGTTGTATTGTTGTACCACCATTGTGGTATTGTTGTAGTGAGGATACAAAGAAATGTTTCTGGTCTGTTTATGTTGTCTGTACAGAAAGGAAACACAGCCCTTCATATTGCAGCATTGGCCGGGCAGGAGAAAGTGGTGGCTGAGCTGGTCCACTATGGTGCCAATGTTAACGCACAGTCCCATGTGAGTCTATATAAATTACAGTGAATCAAATCCATCTTGTTCATTTGTTAAATTTTCTATTTTATCTTTGTATCCAACAGAAAGGATTCAGTCCCTTGTACATGGCTGCGCAGGAAAACCATTTAGAAGTAGTGAAGTTCCTGCTAGAGAATGGTGCCAATCAGAGTCTCCCAACGGAGGTATGACAAGTGTGAATTTCTTCTATCCCACTGCTTTTAATTATCACCTCAGACATTAAAAGTAGGAGTGCTTGACACAAGAAAGAAAGCTTAGAAAAATATTTGATAACTATGTAATGTAACAAAGTTTTGAGGAATATTTGATTAATTTGAATTGAATTAATTTTTTACTTTTTGACACATTAAGTTTTGTTAAATGAAACTGTAAATGCTTGAAGGTACTGTGTAACTTTTCTGGTAGAGGGGTTGTTATTATTATTATTATTATAATGATTACACAATTATTAATTTGTTCCACAGTCATTAAATGTATCTATTTTGCATTATTCAATTGCAGGTAATAATATTCCTCAAAAATGCAGTGATAAACATGCGTTCTTACATTACGCCGGGTCACCTCTTTATGGAGCCGACCTGCAACTTGGTCTGGTAGTGTCTCCTGCTTGTCTTCATGGAGTTTAATATCCTATAGTGGAACATTAAAGGCTAAGCAATGACATTTCTATGGAAACAAGATGGTGGCATAACTTCCACCAGAAAAGTTACATAGGGTACAATTATAAGGTGGAACTGGGACAAAAGACAAAACCAAGACAAGAAAATTAGGATTCAAATCTGCCTACTGAACACATTATACTTTTAAAAACATTGGTAAATGTCTCAAGAAATTTGTGATACTGCAATATATTTAGTATTTTGTTAGCTGTATTTAGTTAGCTGATATAACTGTAACTATCGGGTCTTAAAATATAATAGAATACATTGCACACTGTAACCACTTGACATCCATGCGTAACTCATTTCCCAAATTGTTCATTGCTAGGTTACCTTCTCCTCTCTTCCCCCTAATACCTCTGCTTAACATTAATCTTACAAATCTAATCAAACATAATTGTATTCACTCTCATTATACTCTCCTTCAGGATGGCTTCACTCCCTTGGCTGTAGCCCTCCAGCAAGGCCATGAAAACGTGGTTGCCCTGCTCATCAATTACGGCACCAAAGGCAAAGTTCGCCTCCCTGCACTGCATATCGCTGCACGAAATGATGACACACGGACGGCTGCTGTGCTTCTGCAAAATGACCCCAACCCAGATGTTCTCAGCAAGGTATAAGTGTACATCAAAATATAACATTGTACAAGTATTACAATATAAATTTTTTTTTTTTCTTGCAGACTGGTTTCACGCCGCTCCATATTGCTGCCCACTACGAGAATATGAGCGTGGCCCAGTTGTTGCTCAACAGAGGGGCCAATGTTAATTTTACTCCTAAGGTAAGTTTGATTGTTTCAGTTAATGTCAGTTCAATATAACATACAAACCAATACTAAATAATGTTATCCATATATTTACCTTTTTCCATTTCTCTATTAGAATGGCATCACACCTCTTCATATAGCTGCCCGGAGGGGTAATATGATGATGGTCCGACTCCTGTTGGACAGAGGGGCGCAGATCGATGCCAAAACTAAGGTATTTTCAAAACACACTTTGATTGAGTCTTTTGATATCTGAGTTTAACTATAAATGATCTGTTCGCATTTAGGACGAGCTGACACCTCTCCACTGTGCGGCCAGGAATGGTCATGTCCGTATTATTGAGATTCTCCTGGAACACGGCGCTCCACTTCAGGCAAAAACAAAGGTCTGATAACCTCCTCATGATGTGTTTTATGGTCTGCCCGTTCTTTACTCTAACTGTGCTTGTATGAATGCGAACCCCTCTCGTTGTACTCTTTCAGATGGCTCATTACATTGTGTCAGCCTAATCCTATTGTGTTGACTCTCTTGTACAGAATGGGCTATCCCCGATCCACATGGCAGCTCAGGGGGATCACATGGACTGTGTCAGGCAGCTTCTTCAGTTCAATGCTGAAATAGATGATATCACTCTGGACCATTTAACTCCTCTTCATGTAGCAGCCCATTGTGGCCACCACCGCATGGCCAAAGTCCTTCTCGACAAGGGAGCCAAAGCTAATGCACGAGCTCTGGTATTTGACGATTTCAGCACATTTTTTTAGACCGATACAAACAGCTGTTTATTTTGGATAAGCATGGTAACGTTGACCTTGTTTGCTCTCTCCAGAATGGCTTTACACCTCTACATATTGCTTGCAAGAAAAACCACATGCGGTCTATGGATCTTCTGCTTAAGCACTCTGCTTCATTAGAAGCAGTCACAGAGGTAATGAAATAAGACTTTAATTAGTTTTGAAACCTGACTGATCATTGATCATCAAGTATGTTTGGGTGTATTCTGAACAAACCTTGTTATCTGTCTGTATGTGCAGTCTGGTCTCACGCCTCTTCATGTAGCAGCTTTCATGGGCCATCTGAACATAGTTAAAAATCTGCTCCAGAGAGGAGCATCACCAAATGCTTCCAATGTGGTGAGCAACATATCAGTGACAAATCATTCAAAGTCTTGGCAGTTCTGACAGCTTGTTTTACTTTATGTATATATTTGTTTGTATTTATATATGTATTACAATAATATTACATCTACAGGAAATGTCAGTTCACTTACAGTAACCCATAGTTCCACTCAGTAAATCACAATGTCCTGTGTATTTTTGTTCTCAATAGAAAGTGGAAACACCGCTTCATATGGCCTCAAGGGCAGGACACTGTGAAGTTGCCCAATTTTTGTTGCAAAACTCAGCACAAGTAGATGCAAAGGCAAAGGTAAGTCACCAAAGCAAAATTTTATATTTACAAATGAATTTCTGTTACTCATTTGGAAATGAAGAAATATTTCACGATTGTACATAAACATACTTTTGTGTTGTGTTCAGGATGACCAGACGCCCCTGCACTGTGCTGCCCGGATGGGTCATAAGGAGCTGGTTAAACTGCTCTTGGAGCATAAGGCCAGTCCTGACTCAGCGACCACCGCAGGACACACCCCTCTGCACATCGCCGCCAGAGAGGGACATGTCCACACCATCAGAATACTGCTGGACGCCGGGGCACAGCAGACCAAGATGACCAAGGTCAAGTTTATATAAATACATATTTTAAACATAACATTACAGTTATGTACACAAAATACTTTACATTGTTATAATTATAGTTTGCAGTATTGTCTCAGCTTACTTAATGCTTTCTCTATTATCCCTACAGAAAGGATTTACTCCCCTCCATGTAGCCTCTAAATATGGAAAAGTTGATGTGGCTGAGCTCCTTCTTGAAAGAGGAGCCAACCCAAATGCAGCTGGGAAGGTGAGATGAACTGTATGCTCTTGTCTGACCCTCAGGAAGAGCAACAAAATGATGATCTATAAACATTAGATCTGCTTCCCCTCTGGGATGATTAGTCACAGGCCTAAATGTTTCATATGTACATGTTCTTTATGTGTTTGGCCCAATGTCTGTGGAGGTGGGCTTATATATGTGTACATGCGTCTGTGTTTAACAGAATGGTCTGACACCTCTGCATGTGGCCGTCCATCACAACAACCTGGATGTTGTCAAACTCCTGGTCAGCAACGGAGGATCAGCTCACAGCACTGCCCGAGTAAGATGGCTACATAGAGTCTGCTCCAGTTTATTCTGGGCAACACAACAGGACAACTGAGTAGCATTGTGTTACGTATGCTCTATAAATTGCTAAGACAAGATAATAAATAAAATGCCTTTGTCCTTATTTCCAGAATGGTTACACTCCTTTGCACATCGCAGCCAAACAAAACCAGATGGAGGTGGCCAGTTGTCTGCTGCAGAATGGGGCATCACCGAACGCCGAGTCCCTCCAAGGCATCACGCCCCTGCACCTGGCCTCCCAAGAGGGCAGGCCCGACATGGTGGCTCTGCTCATCTCCAAACAGGCCAATGTTAATCTGGGAAACAAGGTACTGGGGACAAAATACCTCAATATTGAATGAATTTTGAAAGTGAAAGTGTTTTTATTTATCTTTCAGAGTGGACTGACCCCACTCCATCTTGTAGCTCAGGAGGGCCATGTGGGAATAGCGGACGCTTTAGTCAAACATGGCGCGTCTGTGTATGCTGCGTCTCGAGTATGTGGCACAGATTTTAGGCCTATCATTGCAGCCAATACAAGATCACTCAGTAGTGTCTTTTGCATTCTTTCAGATGGGCTACACCCCTCTCCATGTGGCCTGTCACTATGGCAACATCAAAATGGTGAAGTTCCTTCTTCAGCAGCAGGCACATGTAAACAGCAAGACACGGGTAAGCTGTTACTTTCACAGCTGTGGATTAGTGTACATGCCTTATTTTTATGTATAATCATCATCAGGTACATTTACATGGCTAATAAAAATAAATTACAAGAATAATCAATAAACCAATAATTAGATGAGATTTTTGGGGTATGTTTATATTCCCAAGAGAAATCTGATAATGAAAAAAAAAAAACACATTTGTTTTCCCTTTTTTGCATAATCTTCCTTGTCAAAATCTGCACAGGTGTGAGCAATCAAAGAGAAATCAGATTACTCCTACCAGATGTAACGGTTTACATGACATTTAACAGAAATCAGATAATGATCAGATTTTTGGTGTGCGTGTAAACATAGCCACTGTTATAGAGGACTAACCTATGTTGTTATTCTTTTGCCTTTTCTTCTTTCCCAGATGGGCTACACTCCTCTGCACCAAGCCGCTCAGCAGGGCCATACTGACATTGTGACCTTGCTGTTGAAACATGGAGCTCAACCAAATGAAATCACTTCAGTAAGACTGCTGTACAAATAAATGCTTACATTAAACACAAGACATTTTTCTTTCAAATAGCTCAAATAAATCAAACATACAAAATAACATAACATAGCATATGTAAAAGATAAGCAGGTAAACAAACACTTCTGTCTGACAAAAAGAATCAGTGATTCTAAGATACTCAAAGATGCTTTTTATGCCTGACGTATACGACTGCATTGTTACACCTATGTACAGTCAGTATATTAATTATGTTATATTAAAATATATTTGAAATTGGCCCAGATGTGATTGTGAATGTAAATTTGTATATTTCTATTATTAGAATGGGACCTCTCCCCTGGGTATTGCCAAGCGACTGGGCTATATCTCTGTCATCGATGTTCTGAAATTGGTAACCGAGGAGTCCGTTTCCATGGTGAGGAGATCAGCAGAGCTCTGATATACTCAGATAGAATTTCATTAAGAAGTTTTCTCTTTCTACATTTGAGTGATTTGCCAGATTGTCTCACATCTGTGTATTTCTCCTTATCACAGATTACCACAGAAAAACATCGCATGAGTTTTCCAGAGACAGTAGATGAGATACTGGATGTTTCTGAGGATGAAGGTATGATTTTTGTTCATTTCTAAAAATAATTTATTTACAGATAGCTCTACCTTGTAGCTGTTGTGACACTCTGCATACAGCAAATGTTCTGTAATGCACAGTTGTATCTGTTATCAGGACTTGTGTAACCTAATTTTCCATTTGTTTTGTAGGAGTTGCCCAGCTAACGTTAGGTAGGATTGTGTCTGTATTTTTGAATGGTTTGGTCCAGTCGCTAAACTTGTGCCTTCATTGCAATAGCCATTATTTGTGTGCGTCACTAATTGTCTTTCTAAGTTCCTGTGACTGCTTTCAACGTTCTCCAATTCACTCTTCTTCTGATTGTACAAACCTATGTCCTCCTGCAACTGCTCTGAAATTGTTTTATCAATGTTCTTTTACTCATCACATATCTCTACCCTCAGCACTCACTGCATATTTGTCCGTGGACTCATTACCGAGAGATCTATAACATTATTATTTTAAGTCCAACAACGATGCCATCCAACTGCCTAACAAAGTCAGTATGTTATAATAACAATGCAATGGTTTAACATACCATGACTATGTTGCACCTACTATAATACAATACAATATAATACAATAATAATAACCCATTAGATGCTGAAAATGTTTCAGCATCATAAGAAAATCATTTTAATTTGTGAATAAATGTTGGGCTTTGTTGGGCAGTTCATTCTAATTTAAACATTTCTTTTACACCTGTTTGTCCCAAATGTGCTGCTAAACTAAAATTAACACTTGCCCTCTTTGGATGAGTTAGTTTTGTCCTCAATTTGTTGTCCTTGCTTTCTTCTTGCCTCTGTATTTGAGTACTTGACTGTTTTTATTTGCAAATTACTCCATATTTCAGAATCAGTATCAGTACAGTATGAACTGTGTACTCGATTAACAGATTTTCTTTTGATGATTGGCAGCTTCTACACTTTTTTGATAAAACCTTGAACCTTCTTGTTGTATCATTTGATTTGTTACATTTTTAAAGAGTAAATTACATGCACACGTTGTGTTACTAAAGTTGTAATTACCTTTTTTCAAATTTGAAGATTCGACGTCCTAATGAAACGATTTGCATTATGTCAAGTGCCCACTTACAGTTATATTACCAGTTAATTAGCCTGACTAGCTAGAATGACTTTCTCATTGCAGTCCATACAGAGAAATTCAGTCTGGCAGTGTTTTAATAGAATTTCAAGGTGTAAAGTAATAACCCAGCCAAACCAATCAGAGAATTGTGTGTACATGTTCTTACGCTTCACTAAGAGTGGAGACAGCTGGTAGATTACAAGCAAACCCAGTGACACGGCAAAATGTCTTTTTGCAAGTAAAAGCACTTCTAGGTGCCAACAAAACTAGTGCTAGATATAGATTTATGCAATGTCCCCATCTGCACTTCTGTACTGCATTTCTCTCGATGGAAGACAATGTCATTCTCCCTAGCCAGGCTTAGCAAAAGTGCATTGTCTGTGTATATACATCACTTCAATGTCCTCAATCATATTTTATTAATTGGAATTCTTTCTTCTGTATAGAGCCAACAACATTCTCTCATATTTAATGAGCATGTTCACTAAAAAGCTGTCACCAGGTGCCTTTCACTTTGCAATCCATGCAGTGTATGAAACTGTGCTCGTTTGTTTGATCAGCCAATTTCTACCACTCCACAGCTTTCATTGGCCTCAGTGTTGTTGGTTTTAACATTGCTTCAAATTTCAGCTTTGTAGTTTGCCACATGTTTTGTTAAGGTGAAGGAATGGGAAGGTTAATATGTATCCACTTCAAGTGATATTACACTTGTGAATTTTAAAATATGTAATAATAAACCTATAAGCCTCTTAAGAGTGGAAAAACTCTGCCCAACTTTCCCTCGTCCAGTCCTTTCTTACTAATAAATGGACTTTTTTAGTGTTTTGTTTTTTGTTATACATGTTCTTCTTATCTGTCTACAGGGGATGAGTTGCTTGGGATGGATGGTGCCCGTTATTTAAAGCTTGATGACTTCAAGGATCAAGATGATGACTTTCTTTCCCCAAAGAAGACCCTGCGAGACTTTGAAGGCGGCATGGGCACAACGTATGTCTAAGATAACCAAATCATGTTTACAATATAGAATATTAGAATATATTATAAAGCCTCCCTGTAAAATGTCTTTAAGATTAATACTATTTTGTAGGCCTTACTCCCCAGCTATTCCTAGAATACCATGTGTTTCTCCAGAGACAGTCCTACTAGATCAGGTATGTTAGTTTAAAAGCAGTAGTATGTCTGAAATTGTGTTTGTTTGTCTGATTGATTTATTACTTTATAATCTCTAATTTTTTGCCTGCGGTTATTTTTCCTGACTTTAGCACACCCCTGTTCCTTTGCCAAAGGAGTATGATGAGGACTCTCTTATCCCGAGCAGTCCTGCTACAGAGACTTCAGACAACGTCAGCCCAGTAGCCAGCCCCATTCACACGGGGTGAGTTTAAACGCTCTCCTGCCTCTGATGACTGATAGTTGCAGGGATAGGTACTAAGACATACCAAATAAAAGTTCCCGTGTTATGATGTGCCGTTGTTTACTGCCCAAACATCCAGGGTAATACTATGTGGGATCTTATTATCTTAACAATCTGATCTTATTACCAGAATCTATTACTAGCATACCGGATACCATTAGTTTACCTGTGCGACTTGTATTTTAGCTTCTTGGTGAGCTTCATGGTGGACGCTAGGGGCGGCTCAATGCGAGGCAGCAGACATCACGGCCTGCGTGTCATCATCCCTCCTCGGACCTGTGCTGCTCCCACTCGCATCACCTGTCGACTAGTCAAACCTCAGAAACTCACCACCCCCCCTCCACTGGTAGAGGGGGAGGGACTTGCAAGCCGCATCATCTCGTTAGGGCCATCCAGTATGCAGTTCCTCGGGTTAGTAACATGATTCACTTTTATTTAGCTTATGAGCTTTTAACCATGTTATAACAGTGTTCCATTACCTTTACTCAGAGTTGTTTTATTTATTCATACATGTTTAAGTAATCTTGTATTGTTCTAAGGCTTGAGTTCTCAGAAAATTCAGTATTCATCTACCCCATAACTCTGTTCTTACTTGGAGAAATTTTCAGACTGCAAATCATACATGTTTAGGGCTAAAAATGTATTTTTTCAAAAATAAAACACATACATGAAATTCTGTTGCTTGCTACAGTGAGCCGCCACTATAAAGAGGTGGGGCCTATTAGTTCTGCAGTTTTGAACAGGAAATCAATGGACTGGTTTAAATTATTAAGCTATTTTCGTTCAATATTGTGGTTTTCTATGTAACATCAGTTTATACACAACTTATTTTCTTTCTTTTGTTATCAGACCGGTTATTGTGGAAATCCCCCATTTTGCTTCACTTGGTCATGGAGACCGCGAACTTGTGATCCTTCGTAGCGAAAATGGCTCAGTATGGAAGGAGCATCGCAATCGTTATGGTGACGAAGTGCTGGAAACCATTTTGAATGGCATGGATGAAGGTTGGTGTGTTTGATATATGTTTCTCTCTGTCATGAGACCTTGTACTTGCAGCATACAAATCCATTTTACTGTTGAATTATGGTTTTGAGGCTTAGCAAGGATGCAATGTATGTTTTATGTGACCAACAGGAAACTTCTGCATTCATTTTTGTAAATCTCACCTTCTGATTGTTTTTATTTACAGATTTGGAAAGTCAAGAAGAGCTGGAGAAGAAAAGAATTCGAAGGATAATCTCCACTGATTTCCCTCTTTACTT
>JACM01056768.1:0-12985 GCA_000787095.1 Periophthalmodon schlosseri | reverse complement strand
CTCTCACCCAAAGCTCTTTGTCTGCCCCCCCTCCTCCTCTCACAATCCTCTTTCTCTCCTCAGACCTTGTTCCCTCCCTCTCTCCCCCTGTTATTTCACTCTCCCTCGCTCCTAGGCTTGTCTCCTCTCTCCTCGTCTCCTCTCTCCTTGTTTCCCCTCTCCCTGTTTCCTCTCTCCCTGTTTCCTCACTCCTCGTTTCCTCACTCCTTGTTTCCTCTTTCCTCATCTCCTCTCTCCTTGTTTCCTCTCTCCCTGTTTCCTCACTCCTTGTCTCCTCATCTCCTCACTCCTCATTTCCTCACTCTTTGTTTCCTCTCTCCTTGTTTCCTCACTCCTCGTCTCCTCTTTCCTTATCTTCTCTCTCCTTGCGCCCTCACTCCTCGTTTCCTCACTCCTTATTTCCTCTCTCCCTGTTTCCTCACTCCTCGTCTCCTCTGTCCTCGTCTCCTCTCTCCTTGCGCCTCCACTCCTCGTTTCCTCTCTCCTCGTCTCCTCTCTCTCTGTTTCCTCTCTCCTTGTCTCCTCTCTCCTTGTGCCCTCACTCCTCCCTCTTTGCACACAGCACTGCAGATGATGCCTCCCCCTCTCTCTCCCTCCTCCTCACCCGTCTCTCTCTCTCTCTCCAAATGCATAGCAACACGACTGAGCGAGTCTTTCTTCTCTCCCTCCTCCCTCCCTCCCTCCCTCTCTCCTTCTCTCCTTCTCTTTCTCATAATTTCATCCCATTTTAAGATTTCTTCTCCCAGGATGGAAAATGTATCCCTATGTGTCAGATGCCCTTCCATGTCCCTGTGTGTCAGATGCCCTCCCTGTGTGTCAGATGCCCTTCCATCCTTCTATATCCTATGACTCAGATAGATGCACTCCCTTTTCCCTGTCCCTTTGTGTCAGATGCCCTCCCATACTTCTGTGTGTCACATGGCCTCCAATCTCCCTGTGTGTCAGATGCCCTTCCATACTCCTGTGTGTCACATGGCCTCCAATCTCCCTGTGTGTCAGATGCCCTTCCTTCTCGCTTTGTATCAGTGTCAAATGCCCTCCCTGTGTGTCAGATGCCCTCTCTGTGTGTCTCAGATGGCCTCCCTGTGTGTCAGATGCCCTCCCTGTGTGTGTCAGATGCCCTCCCTGTGTAAAAAAAGAATGTTCTGTGTTTTGTTGAAGTCTTGTTTCACGTCAGAGAAAAACTGTGGAACATTTGTAGTTCTTTTGAGGCTCAAGGCCGCGGCCGCAGTGGCGGCGGCGCAGAGAGAAACGCTGCAGATAAAAAGAAACGAATCTTTAAAAATCAAATCGTTTTAAGAAAATATTTTGGTTCATTTCGCCAAAAAAACTTTTTTTTTTTTTTTTTTTTAATCATTGAACCAAATCTTTAAAAATTTTTTTTTTTTTTAATCTGGGCCTGAGAAAAAAGTCAGATCTGTGGAGGATGGGGCTCGTTTTGATCCGTGGATTATTTCACATCATTGTCTCAGTGTCAGACTCAACTGAACATTTAAAAGTGAACAACAGGTTTTTATGATTTTAAATGATCGTTTTGGATCAGGACGACTGAGGTTCTATAAACCAACATTGCTCCAGATAAACTTCAGATTACTTAAACTTAAACTAAACCAGGCTTAAACAAACCAGAGTTAAACTAAACCAGGCTTAAACTAAACCAGGTTTAAACAAACCAGTCTTAAACAAACCTGGCTTAAACAAAACCAGCCTTAAACAAAACCAGGCTTAAACAAACCAGGCTTAAACTAAACCAGGCTTAAACAAACCAGACGTAACCTAAACCAGGCTTAAACTAATCCAGGCTTAAACAAACCAGGCTTAAACTAAACCAGTCTTAAACTAAACCAGGCTTAAACTAAACCAGGTTTAAACGAACCAGATTTAAACTAAATCAGGTTTAAACTAATCCAGGCTTAAACAAGCCAGGCTTAAACAAACCAGGCTTAAACTAAACAAGGCTTAAACAAACCAGGCTTAAACTAAACAAGGCTTAAACAAACCAGGCTTAAACTAAACTAGGCACAAACAAACCTGTATTTACAGAAACGTTACATCATCATCAGCTCAAAAACACTTGGACTAAAATAAACTGAACTTCAGCTGCTTTTTCATGTTTCATCTGAAGCTGGGACATCTGGTGTAAACTCCGCTCCTGGCTCCGCCCCGGCCCCACCCCCGCACCTGCTTCGGCCCTGGTTCCACCCCTGGCTCCGGCCCTGGCCCCGCCCTTGCTTTGGTTCTGGCTCTGCCCCTGGCTTTAGTCTGTGTTTTTACCGTGCACTCGGGAGGCTCTGAAAACACTTTTTATGAATTTAAACTTAAATATAAGTGTGACATTTTTGCAGTGTTTTAAAGTGAAACTAGATTCCTGAACGAGTTGCTTGTTGCTGTCTAAATGGTGAAAGTCTAAACGTGTTAATTCAGTTTCCAGGTGATGAGGATATTTTTAGACCTGAAGAAAAAACAGGAATAAAACTTGCTTTAAATCTATAAAACCAGAGATCAGGGAAACTGGGGCTATGGGGCAATAAAGAGGGGTATTTACTTCTGTCGAGTATTAAAGAGGGGGTATTTACTTCTATGGGGTATTAACTTCTATGGGGTATTAATTGTAACACATAACATATTTAGATCACCATGTTCCTTTTCTTTTGAAAAGGTATTAACACATAACATATTTAGATCACCATGTTCCTTTTCTTTTGAAAATGGTATATTCGCCCAAAACAACGTATTAACATGTTGCTAAGTCACTCCCCCTTCAGAGCACTATCACAACACAATCAGCTGCATCCCACTAATGAAACTACTGCACATCACATCAGGTTTGTCCAGTTGCTGTGTACAGTTTTGTATGTTTTTGTATATTTATGGAGAATTGTCGTGTGGGAGCATGGGTGACGTAGGCTTGTGGGCGGAGCCTCGTACACTGCTAACTGTAAAGAGGGTTTGAATAGAGAGATCTTTAGATTACTCAAACATGCATGGAAGGATCTAAAACCTCTTCATGTTTTTGAGGAGCAGAGTTAGAACATGGGACAGATTTTGTTTTAAATTTCAGCCAAAATAAAACTGATAAAAAAGTAAAAGTAAAGTAAACATCAGAAAATGTATATTTATGTTTTTTATTGTGTCATAATAAAGTTCCTGCCAAAAGGCTTTGTCATTTTATTTGAGAGATATTTATTTTCCAAATGCTTTTTTGCTCCTAAAACGACCAGAACCTTTAAAATGGATGAATTTAACCTGAGAAAACGTCGGGACCTGGATCTGACCGGGTCAGAAGAGCTTTACACAAACTCACCAATGCATCAGAGCGAACATCACAGGATCAGCTTTATGTTTGAGCGTTTAGTCCTGGTTTATTTATTCATAAATTGGGTCTTGTGTTGGGTCAAAGTCTCTAAAACTCATCCCATGTGGAGTTCATCTGCAGATGTGTTTGGATAAATATAGGAGAAACCTGCAATTGACCCATCCTTCAGTGCCTTGGGTTAAACCTGCATTTGACCTGATCCGGGTCAGGAGTACCTAGCTGGAGGATTCTTGTGCATGTTTTAGGTTGTTTATGGATGACCCCAGGGCTAACCACTCTGCCGCTGTGATGACCCGGGTTAAAGGGGCACATCAGAGTGTGACCCAGCAGAGTGTGACCCATCAGAGTGTGACCCATCAGAGGCGTCCCATCAGGCTCTAATGTAAACAGAGGGTCAAACTCCACATTTCAGTCAGAAATTTGCACTTTTTATTTTTGTAAAATGAAACTAAACAAGAGAACAACATTCTTCTGAGAGAAACATTTTCAGAGTTGAGGCGAAAGCGAATGGGATTTTAAATTGTTTGTGCAAAAGAGTCTGAGGTTTTGTTCTGCAGAAAAGAAACAGGAGAAAAAACGTTCACAAAAATAACACGGATTTATTCAGTTTAGACTCAAACTTTTTGTTCAAAATTCTGCAAAGGCAAAAGTGAAGTGGAACATCGACAAAAGATGTGAGTCTGGTCAGTGTGAATCTGCCAGAATTCAGATGGGTGTGATTGACAGGTGGATTAGCCAATCAGGGACACGCATGGTCTGTCTGTATCAAAACAAAATGGCTGCTCACGAGGAAAAAAGAACAAAAATATCACAGACTGAAAAACATGGAGGATTTCTGCAGAATTAGAGAGAAGAACAAAACTGTTCATCTGAGAGAGAGGAATGTGGTTTTGTTTGTAAATGATGAGTGACCAATGAGCTGCTTCGATTCACATGAGTCACTGAAATAAACTAATCTGATTGGACGATTGTGTTTGGTTCTGGCTTGGTCTGGATTTACCAGTGAAGCCCATTCAGATGTTTCTAATGAAATCACCTGTTCCTCTCCACTTTTGCCTCCAGTTCAGAAGGACTTTAAAGTTTAAAGTTTGGACAGGACGAGTCTGAGCTAAACACGAGCTCAGTGAAACTACTGAGTCATTTCACAGCTTAGATTTTTTGCAGTGAAGCAAAACCAAACGAGGTCAAACAAATGAACTGAAAGAGACACATTCATTTACAAACAAAACATTTAAATATACATTAAACTTTGGAGATCCAGCCACAGCAGGGGGCGCAGGTCAAAGGTCAGAGGTGAAACACAGAAACGTTTAAAATACTGTACACATTTACAAGGCCAGACCAAAGCAAAAGTATTTAAGATGGCCGACGCCGTGAAGGAGCAGTCCTCCTTTTAGTTTTTAACTGAATGTTTTTAGTCTCTGAGATCAGCCCCAGCTTCAAACTGTCCCTCAGGCTCAAGGAGAGTGTCAGATGCCCTGTATCCCTGTAGTGTCAGACAGATGGGGCAGGTCAAATGTCTCTGCAGATGTTGTGGTGTGTCAGATGCCCTCCCAAATGTTGTTACAGCGGGAGAATGGAGCTCGTCTCTGATAGAAACGATCAGGGAAAAAACATCTGTGGATTTGATTTGTGATTTGTGATGAAAATGGTGAATGAGACAAATACTGAGTCCACGTTCATCTGAGAAACTCAAAAGTATTTTTACTTAAATAAAGTCCTTGTGATCCCATGGCTCCCGGGGTTTTGTCCCGTGTCCCTTGAGGCAGGTCGGCGGTTGTGGTGAATCGTCCTCCATGTTGTGAAACATCCCCCAGTTTGAGTCAGAGCTGAATTTGTGTCAAAATTGGATCTGCACATGCTCAGACGCTTCTGCACAAACACCTGTCACTTACTACGACAACACACAGGAACAAACTACATGTAACAGTCTGTATGATTGTTTAAATGTGTTTATCTGAAGGTGAGCTTTATCTGAATGTGAGCCCAGTGTTAACAGCACAACCGTGAGAAACCGGGACTAAACTGGGATAAAACCAGGACGAAACCAAGATTAAAGCGGGACTAAAGCGGGACTAAACCAGGACCAAACTAAGTCTACGTCAGGACTACGTGTGAACACTCCCATAGAGCAAGCAGATGTGAGACAAACACAGAGGCTCTGATCTGAGGTTAATGTTTCATGTGTTTGTGTCACAGCCCGACAGGATTTGAACTGAGTCTTTATCAAAATAAGCCTCATCAAACTTTATTTATAAACTCGATTTCACTTAAATGAAGCAGAACTAAAGTTTAACTGACAGAACATACAACTGAGTCAAATCATCAAAATAAAGGTATGCTAACAGCTAGCATAACTGACGCAAATCCGGCAAATGACTCAAATTGGGGAATGACAGTCCTCCATGTTGCGACTCGTCCCCCACGTCGTTCAGACCTGCTGTTTGCCGCTTCGAGCCGACGGCACAAACTTGGGGATGATGATTGGCACAGACTGTCGGTTTGACCCCTGCAGGACGTCGTAGCCGTTTCCAACATGGCTGCCGTGCTGCTCCTCCTCTCCGTCATCGCTCTCCTCCTCCTCCTCCTCAGACATGTCTTCCATCTCCTCGTACTCTGGCCCCGCCCCCTGGTTTACCCCTGCCCTCACATTCAGAGTGTAGCCGCCATGCTGCACCTCCTCTTCGTCGCTGTCCGAGTCGATAGCGATGGTCTCGGGTTGCTGTGTTCTGATTGGCTGTGAGGTGTCAGGTTGCTGTCGCTGTGTTCTGATTGGCTGTGCAGTGTTGTGTTGTTGTTGTAGCTGCGATCTGATTGGCTGTGTGCTGTTACTGATCGTCCTCACTGGGTCACAGCTCAGTTTTCCTTTCGCCCTCTTCCTCGCCTCTGAAACTCCAATCCTCCTCCGTGACGTCCGGTTTGGTCCCTCGCGTCCCTTAAAGTTCCCGCTCTGAGTAAACGTTAGCGGGTGGCGTACCTCACTAACCTGCTCCATGCTAAACCCCAGTAGCACGTTAGCGCTCTGACCTTTACACATCTGCGCGCACCGGTTTCTCTCGTTCACGAAATGGTTAAAAATGTCCGACTTCCACATCCACAGACGCGTGGCGAGCTTCTCCATCTCGCGGTGGGAGGGGTACGGTGTTTTGTTGAAGTATCGGCTCAAAAACGCCTTCTTTACATCGTATGATTTGTTCTCAAGGCCGCGAGGGTCAAGAGCCAAGACCACGGGCTCGTCTGGATCGTCGGGGAACAGTACGGCGTTGACGTCCCTGGGGTGCGCTTTCTCCCCGGGCGGCCCTCTGCGGCGTTTGGGGGCGGGAGCGCTGGGAGTGGCTCCGTTCGGTCTCTTGGCGGTGGTGGGCGGGGCCTGGACGCGGGGGGAGGGGCCAGTCTGCGACTTGCCGACGCCTCTGCAGTGCACAAGGTGGAGCGTGATGGTGGATGCCGTCATGTTGCTGGTGTAGACGCCCAAACAGTGGATGCATTTGTACGTCAGCTTCTTCTCCACAGGGTGAACCGTCTGGATCACCTGGAAACACGGAGAGACAGGTTCATCATCAGGGTCAAATGAGTAAAAGTGTGAAAGAACAGGACTAAAGGTCATTAAAGAGGGGTATTTACTTCTATGGGGTATTGAAGAGGAGTATTTTATATCATGTTTTTGTATATTTATGGAGAATTGTTGTGTGAGAGTGACGTAGGCTTGTGGGCAAAGCATGGGTGACATAGGATTGTGGGCGGAGCCTTTTACAGAATCGTACAGCTAACTGTAAGGAGGGTTTGAATAGGGCCCGGGAGAGATCTCTAGATTACTCAAACATGGATGATCTAAAACCTCTTCATGTTTTTGATGAGGTACATTGTTAGAACATGAGAGAAAGATTTAAAAAATCCAGTCTACACACTCGCCCGCTTTAAAACACAGGGCTCTGTTCACTGTTCAGACACATCCTCAGCTCAGGTTTGGAACATATACAAAGCAGGCTTATATAAACATCTAACTTTATATTTTTAATTTTTATCAGGACAAGGGAGGGCATCTGACACACGGGGAGGGCATCTGACACACCGGGAAGGGCATCTGACACACCGGGAAGGGCATCTGACCACCGGGATGGCATCTGACACACCGGGAAGGGCATCTGACACAACGGGGAGGGCATCTGACACACCGGGAAGGGCATCTGACACACCGGGAAGGGCATCTGACACACCGGGAAGGGCATCTGACACTGATTTGAGGCGCAGAGGGTGAATACCTGGTGCCTCTCCTTGAGGTGGTGGGCGAGGGACTCGGAGATGGGCCCTTTGAGGATGGAGAAACACAGAGGACACAGGGTTTTTCCAATGTCTCGTTTATAAGGAACCGCCGCCTGAGTCACACCACGAAGAGGAGGATCTGAGGAGAGCCTCGAGGAGAGAGGGAGCATTCTACGGCTGGACAAGAGAGAGGAGGAGAGGGAGGAGGAGAGGGAGGACGAGAGAGAAGAGGAGAGAGAGGAGAGAGAGGAGGAGGACAGAGAGGAGGACAGAGAGGAGGACAGAGAGGTCGAGAGGGAGGAGGTGGTCTGAGCATGGAAAGCCACAGACTCCTCGGGAGCGTCCTTCAGGCTGTAGGTGGTGACGAGGAGTTGGATGTTCTTGGGGTTTCCCTGCTGCAGCGTGAGGTCAAAGGTCAGAGGTGAGTCTGTGCGGGGGGCAGCGGTCTCCCCGGGGTGCGCCGTCCTCATGTGGGCGACCATCTTCTCCACGTCGTTGAAGTTGGCGCGGCAGAAGGCGCAGGACAGGCCGTGGATGAGCATGTGGTTGAGCAGAGTGTCGCTGGGCAGGTATCGGTTACAGTACAGACATTTACTGGTGAAGTTGTGGATCTTCATGATGTAGTTGGCGATGGCGAGCACCTTCTCCGCCTTGTGCTCCTTCTCGAAGTGAGCGCTGTAGACGTTCTCCGGGAACAGCTCGTTACAGATGGTGCAGATCTTCCACTTCTGCGTGAAGGAGGTGCCCAGGGCGGAGCCGCGTTTGGGCGTCACCGAGGCGACCGTGGTGGCAGCGGGCTGGACGCGAGCGCCGAGGGGGCCGGCCTTCAATGATGACGTCATGAGCACGGGTGTGCGCAGCCCGCCGGGCGCCGCCTTGGCAGCGTGAGACTGCTGCGGCACAAAGACGTGGGCGTTCCCGGGCAGCGTGAGGCGCACAGAGCTGTTCAGGGGCGGAGCCTTAGAGCCCAGAGGGGCGGAGCCTATACCAGATTTAGGCGCCGCGGCACGTCCGAGCGGCGGAGAGGAGAGCGAGCGCGTAGTAGCCATGACGGCGCCTTTCGGCCCCATGCCGATGATGGTCTTCTCCAGCAGCGGTTTGGGCGTTACCATGGTGACGGGTTTGGGGCGGGGCACGAGCACACTGGTGTGTCCAATCATAGCGGTCACCTGGTAGCCGATCCTCTCATGGTCTTCGATCACGTGCTGGACCAGCGCCTCATACGTGCGCGGCACAAACAGACACTTCTTACAATGGATCTGGGTGCTGTTGGCGGCGTTGCCAGAGGCAGCGTTCTTCTCGCCCGGTTTGACGATGTAGGGTTGCGCCACCTGCTGGAAGTGCTCTCTGTAGATGTGTTTACGCACCACGTTGTACAGAGGGTCTTTGTACGTGCACTTCTTACAGTAGTACACCGCCTGCTCCATCTTGTCTCCCACAGTCTTGATGGCGTCCTTCGTGACCCCCGTGACCCCGGGCGTGGTGGTCCCGGGGCGGGCGGCCGTGCTGGGCATGTGGAACAGTTTGATGTGCGTCTCCAGAGTGATCTTGTTGCCGTTAAAGGTGCAGTAGGGACAGTTCAGGAGGATGTTGTTCTCAAAGTCTTCACTGTGGACGTTCCTGAAGTGACTTTTATAAGCAGAAAAGTATTTGGACGAGAACACGCAGCCCGAGCAAACAAACGGCTTCGACCGGTAATCCTGCAACGAGAGGGGCGGGATTACACATATAAATATACACATATGTAATAACACATTTATAAAACTGTTACATAAGCATTATGCGCTGCACACTTCACTGAGATTGGTTAAATCCACCTGTCAATCACTCAGAAACATAAATAAAAATTAAAAAACGTTCTTAAGGCGCTGTACCTGATTTTTACCGTCTTAAAACATGAAAAACAAAACTAGTTCATTTTAAACAGCAGCGGTTCAATTAGTAATGCTAACAACAACAACTAGCATGCTAACAGGCACCAAAGTTGCTTCCTGGTTCACATAGCACATGTTGTTAGCACATGACGTTAGCACATGACGTTAGCACATGACGTTAGCACATGACGTTAGCACATGACGTTAGCACATGACGTTAGCACATACGTTAGCACATGACGTTAGCACATGACGTTAGCACATGACGTTAGCACATGACGTTAGCACATGACGTTAGCACATGACGTTAGCACATGACGTTAGCACATGACGTTAGCACATGCTCTTGTACCTGGACTTTGGTGTGAGAAGGTTCCCACGAGCAGATGTCCTCCCATGTCGTGTGTTTGACGTAGATCTCCGGAGGCTCAAACTCTTTAAAGTCCTGAGAAGAACCAGAGGAACATCATTGGTCAGTTCATTCTCCTCGAAAAGACATAAACATCAAGATTCAAACTTTATGGAGCAGTTAATGTGATGTCACTTCCTGTTCATCAGCTGATGGAAACAATGAACAGGTTTACAATTTCCTCTTTTTTAGCGATGACACATATGACGTTAAACAGACTGAATTGTTTAAAGCTAACACGGTTATAAACATGGATCTATGGTGACAACTGTGACAGAAAGTGTATGAGGGAGGCTGAGGTAAGAAGCTAGGCTAGGCTAAGCTAACGTTAGCGGTGAGCAGCAGTTAGTGAGACACGCACACTGGTAATCGTGTGTTATGACAGATTATTACTGCAGTATTTACATATTTGATAGTTTGTGGTTAAACATGTTGGAAGGTCACAGTCATATGTTTGATGAAGAAGGAACAAAAACAAAGATAGAAATCAGACGTGAAGTTTCCGGTTGGACCCGGAAGTGAAATCATCACTGAACTCCATTGTCATGAGAACTCAACACTAAACAGAGTCCAATGCCGAGGGCCGCGGGAGATGCTCTCAGGGCAAACTCCACTACAGGAAATGAGTCTCTACACAAACTGAACCATCTCACGTCTCCTGTCTCCTGTCGTCTCTGGTCTAGTTTAAACTATAAGACTTTGTCTTTCTCTGAATTAAATGTAAATGAACCAGGAGAACCATTTTAAATCCTGTGAACATAATGTGTCTTGTGGGTTTAAGGGAGCTCCCTGTCACTCACATCCAGATGTTCTCTGGCGAAGTCGAGGCCGATGTCTCCCAGAGCCTTCTTCACGTTCCTGCGAGCCTTCCTCAGACTGCCCAGGTTATTCACCGGCAACTGGAACATCTTTAGTCCTGAAGAAACAACAGAGTTTAATATGAGAACGAGAACCTATCAAATACTACGATCACACAGCTTCAAAAACCTGACCACATGATTTTTAGGTTTCACTTTCGTTTTTGACTCTCTGAGTCTCCTTGCTCTCTGTGCTAACACAATCAGCTGCATCCCACTAATGAAACTACTGCACATCACATCAGGTTTGTCAAGTTGCTGTGTACAGTTTTGTATCATGTTTTTGTATATTTATGGAGAATTGTCGTGTGGGAGCATGGGTGACATAGGATTGTGGGCAGAGCCTTGTACAGGCTCATACTGCTAACTGTAAGGAGGGTTTGAATAGGGCCCGGGAGAGATCTCTAGATTACTCAAACATACATGGCTGGATCTAACACCTCTCCATGTTTTTGAGGAGCAGAGTTAGAACATGGGAAACACGTCTCTCGCATAAATACCCCGTGTTTCAAACACTACAACCTAAAAACAGCTGGAACATCCTGGACTCTGAGGGATAAAGATGGTTTTATTATTTTTATTTTTGAAGAAACACCAGGATTAGAGTTTGTGAGATTAATCACAATCAAAATGAAATCACAATTTAAATAATGCAATTAGCAAATCATAGAGGCGGCCATTTTGAAGTCCCATCATCTCCTCCACAAACAACAAACTCCTGTTCTATTCTGCATAAAAACAGCAAACCTGTGTGTCAGATGCCCTCCCCGTGTGTCAGATGCCCTCCCCGTGTGTCCATGGGGTCTTATTGTGCACATAAACGTGTAACCCTGTAGTTTAGATCTGTACAAACATGTTGTGAAATGTGATTCTTGTTTTACTTTGTCAGATTTCAGTCTTTTTGCGGGTTCTTCTTGACAAGTTTAAAACGTGAACTTTGAACAGAATCTTGTTAATAAAACAGAAATTGTAAATCTAAACATAATCACTATTAGACATTTTTCCAAACTGGTTCAACCCAAACCAAGAGTTTCAAATGTTACAACCAAACTCCGCCGCACTGCTCATCTGACTCATCTGAAACCATTCAAATCAAGTCCCACAGGAAAGGTGTCCTGCTCAAAGGCACAGCAGCAGAATGTAAAGACAGGAATCAGGATACAACCACCAACTCAATAATACAGAGCCCCGGTCCAGTCCTGGTTCAGTTCTAGTTCGGTCAGGTCTTGGGTCACAGGTCGGGTTTTGGGGACAGTCCAGTCTTGGGGGGGCAGTGGGGTTGGGGGGGGTGTACTTCCTGTATTGGTCTTTATTACATAAACCTCCTGAGCTCCGTAATACCACACGGAATGGCGCCTCCTATTGAGCCAGGAGCAGCCTCTCCAACATGTCTGCAGTCAGGGAGAGGGAGAGAATGAGGGAGGAGGGGAGGGAACAAGGGAGGGAGGAGGGGAGGGAGAGAGAGAAGAAAAATACACACACACACAAAGAGGGAGGAGGGAGAGAGAAGCACGCAGAGAAAGAGAGAGAGGAGGGAGGGAGAGGAGGAGGGGAGAGAGAGAAGCACACAGAGAGAGAGAAGGAAAGGAGTGAAGGAGGGAGAGGAGAGGGAGAGAAGAAAAGCACACACACACACACACAGAGGGAGGGAGCAGAAGAGACGAGGGGAGGGAGGGAGAGAGAAGAGGAAGGGAGTAAGGGAGGGAGAGGCCCACATACAGAGAAGGGAGGGAGAGATGGAGGAGGGGAGAGAAAAAGAAGCCACACGCACACACACAGAAGAGGAAGAGTGAGCGAGGGAGGGGCAGATGGGAGAGACAGGCGCACACAGACGGGAGGGGGAAGGAGGGAGGAGAGGAGGAGGGAGGGAAGAAAAGAAGCACAGAAAGAGAGAGAGGGAAGGGTGGGGGAGAGCCGCACAAAGAGAAAGAAGAGGGAGGAGAGGGGAGGAGGGGAGAGTCTCACACACACAGAGAGAAGGAAGGGGAGGGGGGGATAGACAAAGAGAGAGAGGGGAGAGAGAGAAGAGAGGGGGAGGAGTGGAGAGGCACACACAAAGAGAGAGAGAGGAGAGACAGGGGGAGGGAGACACACACAGCCAGAGAGAGGGAACGGGAGCAGTGTGAGCGCAGAGAGAGGACGGGGGGAGGGGAGGAGAGAGAGAGAGGAGGGAGGGGGAGTGGAGAGAGGAACACAAAGAGAGAGAGGGGAGGGAGGAAGAAGAGGAAGGGGAGGGGACGAGAGAGGGAGGAGAGAGACAGAGAGA
>KN468906.1:6989-38067 GCA_000787095.1 Periophthalmodon schlosseri | reverse complement strand
TGCCTCGCTCCGGGACTCTGCCCAGCCTCGGCCGCTAACATGGACAAATCCGTGAGTGCCTTCTTTCTCTCCCTCGCTGTAATATTAGGTTTCCACTGCTCTAACCTGGTTGCATGCGGCGTGCCTCTGCCTTATCCTACTGGAGCTCTGGGTATAAGGGAAGCTCTCACACTGCAGGCCCTCCCCTTTCTTTGCCTCTTCTAACGGGCTGCTGAGCTTTGTGGCTGTCCTCTGGCACACCACAGTGATTCTGGGTAATGTTTGTGTCTCTGTTAAAATGAAATGCACTATCAGGACTATTTAATGGAGCTATAGTCTTCATTTGATGTCTGCAGTCTTAAAATTCAGGGATAGAACCATGTCCCTCGCTTGCGCCTATTCTTGGTGGTATGCCTCATAGTCTGTTGTGTTTGGATACCCTGACAACTAGAAGCTATGCGGTAGCCACTTTCCAGTCTGTTGTACAAGTGCAGTACAACTTTTCTAGTGTCTTTTAGGGGTTTGTTATGGTTTAGACACAACAAGATTTATAACTTGGACACAACTTATTGAACACCCCTGCAACCGGTGTCTGCAAGTGTTACAGGCAGCACCCATCTCTGCAGTTTGGAGGTGATGGGCTTGTGCACTCTCCAGGTCTGAGTCATCATCATTTTGTGCTTGTGATATCACATACAGGCAGACGCCATTCTCTCATCGTCACTGGGGCAACAGCGAAGGTTGCCTGACTCATACATACTTTGGCACACTACAGTCTAAAACAGAATGTAAGCCCAAGAAATTTTTCACAACAATTCATGCAAGCTTGTGAATGGAACCGTTTTCACAACTTCCATTTTGGATAAGCTTACTCTCACTTCATTGTAGCAGCAAGAGAAAGCACGTTTTTACTCTGTTGAGCTGCAGTGAATGAGCAATCTTCAACATGTTAAAATGCTGAATTAGTAAGTACTGAAATAGTACAAAGATGAATCCAGAAAGTATTTGAAAGGTTTACTTTCTTCTTTCTTTCTTTCTCTTTATTTATACAGGGGAACTCAATGAGAGCACCCAGATTCTCTTGTTCACGGGTGTCCTGTTAAGGTTCATATAAAACATTAAAAACATGTGCAGGTGTGTGTATAAAAGTTTGTCACCAGATTATTAAATATTGATTGTGGTACCAAAGTATCCAGTTTTGCTTGATCTTGAAATGTATTCAATTTTTGTGAGGCTAGTTTAATCAGCAGTACCCATGATTCCTATGAATACTACTCCTTGAATGTGATTGGTTCTCTCATGATGAACGCCATAGCACAGACATTTCTCTATCCCAACTATACTTAGCAGAGCCATCCAAGCACAGGGGCTAATCTTTGTACCAATGCCAAGTCTGGATACGCTGAGAATCTTGTGGCATCTAGGCATAATATCCAATCCAAATCACTATGCAAATCACAGCGCATTAAGAAGCAAAGGACTAAATTCAGAAATACTGGCCACTTTAGCAAATTCCAAGGCTCTGTTCCCAAGTAACTCATTGGGCAACAGTGGCTCAGGTGATAGAGCTGTCGCCTTACAACTGGAAAATTGGCTGCTTGACCCCAGCTCTGACCAGTGCATACTGTTGTTGTGTTTTTAGGCAAGACACTTAACTCACCTTACCTGTGATAATGTGGTGTGTGAATGGAGGGTAGAGGTTGGAGAGGCCATGTGCTCAGAATGGCAGCAACCAGAATAAATGGCTTACTGTCGCTCTGAGACATTTACCAGGCTTATAAGCACCATCATTTTATTGCTAAAATGTATTGATTTTGTGACATATTATGTAACATTCCACCACTAAAGTGAGTCGCATGGTAAACTACTGTTCAGGTACATATAAGATGGAACAAATGAAACCATACAACTTTGAGTACTCCATATGTTCCTCCGATAAAGGATTTTGTTCAGGTAACTGCTCCAGCAGATTGGTGCAGTCTTTCCTGCGAGAGCATATGCTAAGTTCTGGTTCAAGCTGTTGTGTGAGGAAGCGTCTTCTTGCTGACTGCATCAAGATGTTTGGGATGCTCCACATACGCATGCCGTCTGTGTAACTGAGCCCAGAGATGACGGTCCCATCTGTGGACAGCCTAAGTGAACTGTAGCACAGGTTATTATCACTGCCACAGACAAGAGGAGGGTGTTGTGAGATGCTCTGAGAATCTAAAATGTTCTATTCTATCTGTTGCCAGAGATCTATAAACAGACAGGTTTTTGTTATTATTATTATTTATTTATTTTTAAATCAATAGTGCTACTAAATGCAAGCAAACCCTGAAATATTATTGACTACATAATAACGTATGTGACCAGTTTGCTTGTTATGCTATTTACATTATTTTAATACTATTCATATTTATCTGCAAAGTGACCCTTTTATCCTAAATCTTGTAATATTAACACTGCATATATATTTGTTTAATCAAATAAAGCTCCTTTTCTATAAGGTACTCCCCAATACTTGTTAGATACAACTTATCCCCGAGTGACCACGAGATGGTTGATGGCACAGGGAGGATTCATTTCAGTAAATATAAATAGTACTTTATTACTTAGAGGTTCATTTTCATCATGTTTTTTCCTAGACCTCCAGTGATATGCTGCCCAAAAGAGATCATGATAAGGATTTGGAGCTAGACAAGAAAATAGAGGCTCTACGCAGAAAGAATGCAGCACTGATGAAAAGGTACCAGGTAAGACATCACCCCTCCACTGGTTTGGACAGTCACACCACATCTTAGAGCTTCCTGGTGAATAAACAGTGTTCTTTGAGTTGCATTAGGAGGTGGAAGAGGACAGGAAAAAGGCAGAGGAGGAGGGCATGGCGCTGCAGTCTCGCAAAGGCAAAGCTGATGACCTCTCAATCACCATCAGCAAATCCACCAGCGTGAGTGGCAAAAGATTCGCTCTACTACAGTGACAAATCGTTAGCTGACAAATGTTTATGTCTCCTTTTTGGAATAGGACAGCCGTGTGGTGACAACAAAGCCAATTATTTCTGGGTCAGACCAGGAGAGGGCAGTGGAGGGGCCATCTCAAAGTGCAGGCCGAGGGCAAAGGAAGCAATTGACTGTGACAATGCCAGTAAAAAAGGTAAAATTGATTCATTTATTAACTAAATGGATATGTGTATGTATAAAGACATAGTACAATGGCACATATCAAATAGAATATAGAGTTTACACAATAATTACACTAAAGATCTGTACCACAATGATGAAGAGGAGCATATCTCCAACTGAACTAAAAATGTTGTTCCATATAGCCTACTTTTACTGTATCTCCAACTATTGACTGTTAAAATAAAATAGGAAAAATGGATTGTTAGTTTAAGAAGCATGCGAAAAGGTAGGGCGTTGACGTGCCAAAAATGTATCGCAATTTTAAAAACAAATAAAAATGGCTTTCAATATTCTTCATAAATTTTCTGAACATAAACAATACGGGCCTTGTTCAGTAAAACCACATGCTTTTACTGATCAGGTCCACTGATGTGCATCTCTTTAGATGGCTGGAAATGGTTAATTGCACAGTCCAACTAAAAATCAGAGGGAAAATACACTATTGTTCTACATGAAGAATTTTATGTTATTTAGTTTAAATATTTTTAGAATTTAAAATACAATGACCTTATTTTAGAATCGGACACTATGTTAGCACTATGTTAAAGACTACCATGAGGTGTGATATTTTACAATGAGGCTTGAATAACATCCTCTTTTTCCCCCTCAGTGAATCCTTTGCCTCTTTCCTTCCAGGGTAAGAGGGTGGTGATCGAGAAGAGTCCAGAGCCTTCAGACAGAACCACAGAGGAGGGACAGTCGAAGCACGTGGAGTCAACGAGGGCAAAACCAGCCCACATGATCAAGAGGGACACTCAGGTTAGAAACTGTCTTTTTACCCCTTTCCACCCCTCTCTCTCTGTCTCTCTCTCTCCTCTGTTCACAAGGTCCAAAACTCTAACAAGCCCCACTCCGACTGCTCCCTCACTGCTCCGATTATTTACATAGATATCAGACACACCCCACACCCATGCAGTCAGGAAGCACAAAGGCAGGAGGCAAGAGTGGGACTGCTGTGGCTCCAGAGAGGGGAGACTGATGGAGAATGCATACAAAATAACTATTCTTATATCTGTTTTTTAGAATGATGAAAAACAGGATCCTACCCCAGAGATGAACAATTTAAAACAAAATATCATTGAATAGGCTGAAACCCATGAATAATAGTAGATAAATAAAGGTGTAGCGGCCAAAACTCTGCCTCCCTCAGGTCTAACTGGGATCTAGCCACAACAAAAGGTTTTCATTGTGCAATTAACTCTTGATGAGGTGATGGTTTTAGAGTAGTTTATTCAGGTTGTTCAAGAAAGCACAATTACAAAAGTTATTTCAACTACAAGTTTAGTTAATTCCTTGCTTTGGTGACATATAAAGAATAACAATAATAATACTTATTGTGATATTGTGTTGTTAAAAGGCTCACAATAATATTGTGTACAGTCACAATATATTCAATTGAATGCCAATTTGCTTAAATGCAGCAACAGCTAAAAAGCAGACAGAACAGCACACGCCATGATTCTGTGCTCCCTTTCAATGCAGACAACAAAAATTAGTGTTATTAAACACACTATTAAATAAGTTATTCAAATCTTATTCTTTTGGAATATGGCAGTAAAGGCAGCACTAAAGACTTTCCAAGGCATTTCAAAAGGAAAAAGTTGCAGTAAATATTATACTGTGAAATGAATATTGTGATATTGTATTGTGAGATTTGGATATACTTCATTGTCTATGGAGCTTGTTAGCAAAAGTGAACTCTCCAGGGGTCTTGTTCATCTCGGCTCGCATTACACCCTTAAGCGCTACACGTCATATACAATACACAACTATGAACACAAGTTAATAAATGCCTTATTCAGACAGGCCAACAGCACTAAATAGGCAACATAGTCATCTGTATTCAGTATTCTAGGAGTGGCACTTAATAACACAAATGTGCAGAGACAAATGTGCAGAGGCTGGGCTGTAAAATGCCATGCTGTCACTGACCCTGGGCCCGCCTGAGAACATACAAGTCTAGGAACAGCTGCTCTACTGCGGTCTGAAGTCTGGGACACACACGTACAGACACACACAAACATAAGGACACACTCACACGCACACAAACATAAGCACGCATGCACCGCCCAGACAGCTGATCCCCGCTGCTGTAAACAAACTGGTCACAGGATCGGCCTAGAAGCAATAGGCTCAGTAATGCTTCATCGTAAATGCATATGTCGATATTATGTCATCTGGTCTTAATGTGTGCTGTAAGTAAGATGGACTAGCATTTTTCATTTTTACATTCATTCTTCTCGCATATGACCTAAAAAGAGCAATGGTGTTTATTACATTTTGACATTTATTTATATAACAAATCATAAAATATTGAGGTAATTTATGTTTCATATTAGAGGTGGACGATATATAGAAAAAAATAATAAATAAAAAATATTGCAAATGTTGTTCTGGAGATATGCTAAATTAGAATATCGAGTATATTGTCTATAATAATAAATGTCAGGACAAAGAGCAGATTAAAATTAAACTGAAATGTGTAATCTTCCAAACACAGTTATAAAGTGCACTTCGGTGGTTAAATTTGTGGTCTGGTCACATTTTGCACTAGACTTGAAACTCATCCAAGACATTTACAGACAATTTCCTGATGTATTGTTACATCAGGAAATTGATGTAACAAAAAATGTATATTAATTTCTGCCAGTACTGTACAGTCCTATTTGAGAGAAGGCCTATTCAAACAGTAAACTATATTCATAATGGCATATAATGAATCTAAAAAATATCCTTGTAATGTATATGTGTGTGCGTGTGTGTGTCAGTTAACCTACTGATAATTGGAGTCAGGCTAAAATTAAATGACGAAGTGTGAGAAGGGTGTTGATATTTGGCAGTGGCCCGAGCAGATGTAGTCCCTGGAAGTACTTCAGAACCACACCGTCAGTTCACACCCATCCCAGTCAAAGGGAAAGGCCGAGAGTCAGAGATAAAGTGACTAAAGGGGTGAATAGCCATGCTCACATCTTGTCTGAGTGGAGCCTCCATATTTACTGCCCATTATAAGGCCTGCACCCCTCTGCCGATAGACCACTCTTCCCACCATCATGAAAGGGTCTGATTTGATCTAATTAACATTCAACTGCTTTCTCACTCTGAAAAGGCTCATTATGCGGCTAAAGAGAGGCCTATCTGGCAACGTGCTGGGATAAGGGTCAGGGAGTGAGAGGAGTGACGAGAAGAGCGGCAATTTAAAAGGACGAGGAAAAATGTAGCCAGCGATTCTTTTGTTTGTGAAAGTGCCAGACTGCATTTGGCAGAAAGTAGGGGAGATGTGGGTGTCATTATTGTCTGTGTGGGTGGCTTTAGACCACTCACTCACAATATTCCCTCTGCTGTATTTGAAGGCGTATATCTTGTTTTTATTACTCACGGTTCATATTCTGTGTTCACCTGAATGATTCATTTTGCACTGTTACATCACAAACAAACAGTACAATACTAACCATTATTTCTTGGTACATATTTCTTTGTATCAGTCATGTCTTCTTATATCGTTATAAAATGGTTTCTCGGGTAAAGGTTTATGTAGCTACATGTAATGATTACAAAATATAGAATAGTCATCAAACAATTGCCAAGATGTAAACAATAAAAGTGTCAGATACATAAACAACCAGCCACTTAAATTAAATATGATGAACCTTTTACAGTAAGTGGCTACTGACTGCTTTTGTCAATTGCATATTAAGCAAGTTATTAGGAGTTCAAATCATCTACAATATTGTCTCGCAAAGTCCACTAGAGGGCAGTGTTGACTGCTCTTTCACTTGCTTTAAGTGGATCAATGTAGCACAATACCATGAGTGTATAGAGACAACGCCGACATGTTTAATTGGTTGGTTTGCTGTATCACCCTTACTGTCTCATTGTTTACCCCCATTCTTGTGTTCTCAGGATGAGGTCAAACCAGGTGAAGAGCACAATGAGGATCAACAACGGCTTTCAGAAGATTTTCAGGTACCACAACACATAAAAAGACCAACATCTGTGTTGTTGGGTTTACGTTCTTATATCATTGACATTTCCTGGAGACTGATCCTAACCTTAACCATAGTTACTACTGGCCTAACCTTAACTTAAACCCTACCCATAGCTCATTTGAACCCATATCTTAACTTTCAATCTTTACTGAAAAATCCTACTGAATAACATCATGGGGACCTGATGGTTGTCTCCATAAGGGAACTAGGTCCCAATTAAATGAGTATACAAATTTTAGTCCCCACAATGTGATTAATACTTGCTCGCCCTCGCAGACAAGTCCCAGACATTGTTTACTAGTAACAAATCTTGAGCGACTCATTTACAAATGTCCTTATGGATTTATATAATTCATACATTATAATGACAACAGTATAGGCCTGTATGAACCTATATGAAAATCAAAATGTATCCACTAAATATTTATTTTGATGGGACTGATGTCAGCTGCATGTAGACGGGCACGTTGCTACGCAGAGGCTGTTGGAGTGCCTGTGCCCATCTGCCTCCCCATTGGTTTGTGTGCTAATGTGGTTTTAGCTCTGAGCTGTGGCACAGATGATGCCTGCCATAAACAGACCCGGGGGGCAGGGACAGCACGGTTCAAAGGGCTGCCAAATAAGCCTCATGTCACAAGTGATGCTGTTCATGTCCTCAGGCCTGTCGGGCGTGTCTGACTTACGATTGCATTTAAGGAGGAAGGATTTCATTTGAAGAGGTATGACAGACTATTTTGTGTTAGGAAGCATGACTGACTGGGCCTTAAGGGAATAAAAATGTGTGACAAATCTTGCATTAAAATTTGAATTAAAAAAAAAAAAAACAGGAGCAATTTCTGTAGAACACGTATTTGGAATTGCACAGCATATTATGTAAGCCTCTTAACGTTATTGCTTTAGCCACTTCCCAGGTGAGGCTTAATAAAGGTGCCAAATTAAACAGTGCTTATTAGCAAGCAGCAAGAGACGGCCTGTAGGAACATGCTAGAGTCACTGTCCCTTGTGACCTTCTTCGTCCTCAAAGGAGCATCAGCAGTGGAGATGGAAAACACAGGCTGAGCACAGATGCCCACTTCTCCATTAACTACAGGCAGCAAGGCAACATGTTTACTTAGCTCTGATTGGTTTACACCTGAGAGGAAAAATCACCTACAGTTTCTCACTGGCACTGTTTCTGTCTGAGCATGCCTGTGAGACATGAGCCATCATTCAGTCTGAGAGAAATGTCCTGTCACTTAAATCCAGGCTCTGGCAAATACAGCCTGAGTGCTATCTCCCCATGTGCAGATGTGTATGTGGTCCTGATTCGCTCAAACGTTTTGTAACTCTCATCCCTTTGATGTGTTAAAGAGCCCACACCACAGCTCCTTTTTAGTATTAGCAAGCAGTTCTATGTGCACTCATCATGGGAATCAATATGAGGTTAAGAGGGAAACGGAGGCTAGGACTTAATTGAATTTACTGTACATTACACATTTCCTGGAATATGCTCTCAGACTGTTGCCTCTGGGGGCTTACATGGATCTCTCTGCAGAAATGCTGACCAGAATGAAACAACACTCCCTAAATGATTGGTTCCTGGTTGTTAATCTTTGTGGGAGTCATTGTCTTGATTAGCTCGCAGCCATGATTCAGATTTATCATTTTGTATTATATGGCATGTTGCCATGTTTATTAAGGGCCTGTTGTGAAAGCACAAATGAATATGGACTCTAAACATCTTACACTGCTAGCTTTGATGTAGTCAGGGTTTACTTAAAGGAACACTATGTACATTTTCTGGTGTGTTGAGTCTGCCTAGTTGTTTCCATGGATATGTTATGCTTTGCCTGGAATGTTCCACAGTACGGCATTAAACCTAATCTATCTGACATCCATTCACATACAGGTGTTTTGATTGCTAAAAAATATCTTGAAAAACATGCATTCATACCGTGAACAGACTTGGTGGCATCAACTCCTTGTCTAGATGGAGATAGTTTAAGCCATATTGTAGGAGAATCCAGGCAAAGCTATAACATCTCTATAGAAACGAGCTAACCCTCCACCAGAAAAGCTGCACAGGGTACCTTTCATTTATTAATACCATCCAAAGCTCAGCTATTCTTGAATATACTACATTTTAAAACCTGCAGGCCAGCACAGATCTTAATATCCCGACATCAAAAGAAGAGCAGGAGGAATATCTGCGGTGGAAGAAAGAGCGCGAGCAAATCGACAGAGAGAGAGTCGCACGACACAAGAATGCCAAGGGCCAGTGGAGACGAGCCTGGGACATGGACAAGTCTGACAACATGTGAGAAATCATAGTCACATTTACCCTCATGAACTGTTATGTCTTTATTTTTATCTCATCCACTGTCCTTGAACTACTATAGTTTTGCTTTAAGTGCATTAAGCAGAAAATGGTACAGAACATGTAATGTCTTTCCAGTCAGAGTAGTTATCTGAAGAATTCATTCATTATGGTTCTCAAGACACCCTGTGCACAATGGCATGGAAAGATAAGATAAGCTTTATTTGCTCCACAGTGGGGAAATTCCAGTGTTGCAGTGCAGAGTACAAAAACAGCAGGAGAATAAAATATATGCAATCAAAGATAAATAACTACAAAAATATACTTAAATTGAACCATTTAACGAGAATATTAATATACTCTGATTAGAGTTAAGATACTTACAGCACTGAATACGAGTTAAACTACTAAAAAGGCAATGACTCACAAGATGTTTTGTACTAGCATTTTAACCAGATGTTAAAACTTGTAAATACATTCATTCCATGTTCAAAACTATGAAAGGCATTTTTACAACATCAAACAGGAACCCATTATGTTTTTGTTTTTTTTAATAGTAATGTTAATGTGGCTTAAGAAAGCATTAATATACAAAGAGACAAGGAAGAAGTGGCTATTTTTGTCCAAGGATACAGGATGGCATGCCTTTCCTTATTTGGCAACTCCCTTGAGTCTAAATAGAAAAGGAAATGCAGATTTGATTCAACAATTAAAATGCATTCGGGGATGCGAACTGTAGATGCGTGATTCATGAAGCAGAAGGTTTCAACTGTTAGAGCAGCCAGTTAACTGGTGTGGACGGGGCATTACGTCACCACAACAATAGAGCTGAATAATGATGCTCATGGAAGCATGGGAAAAACATCATCTGTCAGCTCTCCATTTTATAGAGAGTGATAAAAAATAAAAATCACAAATAGTTTATAACGTTTTTCTTTACCCTTTTAGGTTTTCGGATAAATCTGGAGACTGGATACCTTCCAGCAGAGGTGATATTTTTACATACAGCACATTGTGAGTATTTACTGCATCTAATTATTCATGTTGTAGGTGGGCGGAATTCTAGAAGAGGTCAAAACAGGACAAGTTCAGATTCACAAGGTACTTGATTCTTCCCCATTTTTATTCAAACTTCAGAAAAAAAATGTAACAAATGTGTTTATATGCATTTGTCATCAAGTCCCAAGTGGAAGCTAAAATTATATGGTTTAAACACAAGGCAAATGGTTGTGTTCACATGAGATCACAACATTCTAAAATGCTACCAGTTTAATATTGATGTTGAAGGCAAGTCAGAATTCTATTGTATGGTCTTAATGTGTTTTGACCTGGTTTATGGTTACTATTTCAGTAACTAGTCTGTCAACACATATGACATGGGTCAAATATTTTGTTCACAATAGTATTAAAATGTGGTGCCATTATTCAAACACAGCAGGTATGATTGTTGTCTTAAAGTCACACAGTGAATATGTGTTATTTTGAAACCCAATCCCTAACAAAAAATAACATTTGTGGATTATCTGTTTGGTGACATGAATGCAATTCATAATTTTATTGTGACATTTTTGCATAAGGCCACGCGAGGAGAGGAAAAGCAAAGGAAACAAAGAATGTGCAGGTGACTGGCAGCAAAGCAAAAGGAAAAGACCGTCTCACCGGCAGGGCCAGGAGGTCAGTAAATGCGAAATATCACACTTGATTATTGATTATTACACCCCATACACAAGAAAAGTACTATCTTTGTGAACATGGAAAGTCCCTGTGTCATTCTTATTCAACTAAAATCTTGATCACTTGATTTAGAGGTTGCAGCAGCTGACTGAATAAACAAACAAAGAGGCCTCATTTACAACTCACTCCGTGTATTTTTCCTTTCAAAGCTTTTCTTGGTTAAGAATCGAACCACTGTGTTGGTTGATGAGGAGGCTTTCAGAGTATAGCGTTACACAAGCATTGCTCATAATTTAAGACCACAGCTGTAGATGAGGCACTTTATCATTTCAATATGGTCTTGTCATTTACAGAGACGTCCTGTTAACATGGCCTGTTTGATGTATTGATTTAACTTCAATTCTAAGTTCTAATACATGTCTTCTTTACCTACAGTATGTGCATTATAAGAATGTTAGCTTTTATCCTTTTCAGATGGGAGGCTAATAATGATGGAAATTTACAGGTAAGCTTAGTTGGAAACATATTGAAAGGAAACCAAACCTTTACATTAGATTACATTGGTGTTGTTTTTATCATGCAAACTCATATGTCATTTTATGCACTCTTTTGTTCAGTAAATATTGTTTGTATAATCCTAAATCATGCTTAAATTGGAATGGTGTCAATACCTATACTAACCGTATAGTATAAATGAAATGCTTACACAGACATAAGGTTATTTGATGTTTACTCTACAGTAGCATTAACTGGACTGCCCTTACACTAACAGTGGCTGTGGTTACACGCACACTCAAAATCAGATTATTATCAGATTTTTGGAGTTATAAGATTATTAAATTTACATGTAAACAACAAAACCATCTGATTTCCCTCTGATCACTCGCATCAGATTTTGCACTTTTCATGTAATTTAAATAATCTTAAAGATACAGAAATCAGATAATATGATTTTGGTGTACATGTTGTTTTAATCTGTTTTTAGGACTCTGAGACAACACTAGAGGAATTCCTGGAAGAACTTGATGCTCTCACAGAATTGGTTGATCAGAGAAAAGTAGAGGATACAAAAACAAAAGAGCCCCTTAGCCGCGAGTTGGGGACAAATGAACAAGTGACTGTTACAGAAATGGACAACAATATACAGAAGAAAGTAGACTCCTCTGTCCCTAGGGCTTCAGAGAAGAAAGTGCGCTTCTCAGATGAACTCAAACAGAGTGGAGCCTCCCAAGAGCCTGCCACTTCTGAATCACAGAGTCCACAATCAATGAAAGGTTCCTCGCCAAAGAAAAAGAAAACACAAGCGCACAAAGCAATAGTGGACAGTTGTATTCATCAAGAGAGAGGAGGGGAGTCACCATCAGCCCCTCTTACAGAGCTGCAAGAAAATGAATGTACTACAAAAAGGGTCATCTCTCCCCCTGACAGCTCCACTGAAGCTGAAAAAGACAACCAGTCAGTAGAAGTTGGGAAGTGCAACATGACCAGCACCAACACAGGTTTAACTGTTACTATAACAACTCTTATAAGTTGTAATACATTGCATTAGTAAATATAAGCTGTAATTTTTATGCAGAGGAGCTGATAGACTCTGGCCTGTCAGTTCTGAGCATGGAGTCTGGAGAACCACACCAAGCACACTCCACCAGCAGTGATAAGGTCAGTGGGAGATGGGGGAGGCACAGCCAATCAATACATGTGTGAATGCACTGAAGGATGAAAGTGCAAATGGATGATGAGTTAAATGGACTCGAGAGGGGAGAAGCTAATGTGAGCTAACATACATGCTCTGCTGAATTGAGCCATGGTGTTAAAATGTCCTCCACTTTTAACAGTTTTTGACCAATCTAGGATTAAAGTTCTCACAGAAGTTGCAACTGCAGTATAGCTGGGTTTTAGATGACGTCACAAGATTTTATTGGCCAATAATATTTAATGCAAAAGAGGGGACAGCTAAAATTAACAGTTATAATGTAGTTTATTGTTTTAATAATAGATGTTAATTAGTCTAGCTATTAATAAAAATCATTAGGTAAATTTACCTTTTAGATAATTCATGCCAATAGGAAAATCTGGCTCTTGCCCACAACTGGGAGTATTTCATCACATTGTACAATCTCAAAACCACTAGTTAAGACAATAGTGTTGATTTCCATTAAGGCAAATTAAAGCATCACATTAAATCTTTTACATGTCTGAGTTGGTTATTTGATTATGAATTTGCGATAATGTATTCAATAGTACCCATCTGATAGTCAGTGCCAGTTCCCTTTCGAAAAGTGTGACTGGCTTACAATGACTATAGAGCAGGGATTTCTGTGATGTCATATACATTTTTTGTTCATATGAAATAAGCACACTTCGAAGACTACTTAGATATGTGGTTACTTGCATGTTAACAATAATAATAAAAAATACTTGAATCAATCAATCAATCAATCAATCAATCTGAAGGCTAATGCTAACTTATCCTTCTAAGAAGTAAATGGTTAGCTCTATTTCAAGTAATCTCATAAAAAAATTTTTTTTTTTCTTCATAGGCAAGAGAGCATGGGAAAATTGTTTGAGAGGGACTTTCTGGACAGATGCAGACACCAAATCACAGCCTCTGTACCTGCGGCGAGTCCCTCATTCTAAAACACACCTTTATTGGCTGAAAGACATGGAGCAGAGGGCACTGGGATGATAGTGATTTCACTTCCACTTCCTCTGTTTAAACAGTCATGACATCCAAGCACTTTACACTAATGTTACGTGTGTTTTGTGTATGTTGGTATGCTGCCTGAGTGCAATAACACTGAATGTTTACGTTGGTATGGACATTTCAAGGTACAAATCAGGTGGCAAGCTAATCGTTCTTCAAGTAGCCTTATAATTAATCAACAGCCACAACTGATTGAATGCCTGATTCTGCCTTAGATTTAGAAAAATTTAAACATTTTTACAAAAAGTTTGATTTGGATTTCCTCAAAAGATAACTTTATTTTGGAGTCACTAGTGCATTTATTATTCATATCAGAGTAAGAGTATTACAGTAAATAGGCGAGCGTTAATGCTGAACCACACGGTCTCACTGCATTTATGATGAGGGCAATCGACATACTTCAGAGGCCGCTTCTAAAATACCCAGCCTCAAATCTGTGGTTTGACTATTATCTACTGGTTTCTATTGCACTTGTTAATGGAAATGATACTGTCATGACTGAAGAGAAAACTATTTTAATAAGCTTACACATCAGTATTCAGTCTTTGTGCCTTGCTTTTTAGACACAAATTTGTTGAGGTAATATTTTACAGTCTGAGCAGAGAAGAGATGTTATTTATTTGAAATTGGTTATCAAGGATAAACTGTTATTGTTTTATTAATGTATTATTGATATTTAATTTATTGTCCTAACACTATGTTGTTTTGGCCTTAAATTTCAACTCTGATAGGAAGCCTTCAGAGTTCTCATCCTCAAATAGCCTGGTGTAGTAAACAGTTCTGTAACTTTAAATAGTGGCTGTAGACTTTTTCAGCTTGTGATTATTTTAAAATGTAATCAGGGGTTGAGGAGGAGCGCACATGACATGCAATAGTGTTCTACCTAGTCTGCTGTCACACAGTAGGATTCTTACTCCATATTTTAGTTGGAACTTAAATGGATTAAACGTGCCATCCAGAGGCACTAAAATCCTCTTAATGGCAAGAAGAGGTGGCTGTAGTGTCTTTCTTTTTTACACCCTCTTGTGTAAGAGGTGTGATTTGCGCCTTCACTTGTTTGTGCAATTTCAAAAGTGCACATTGCCTAATTTTCTGTAGAACAATGTAGAATGGAACTATCAATAAAGCTTGTTTTCAGTACTTGTACTTGCGTGGTTGCATTTCTTTCGCTCCATGTTCGTGCAGATGTTTACAGATCAATTCTCTGATGGATTTGTGTGTCCTCTTCAAAATCACAGCTCCACAGGGAAAGCGCAGATGTAACAGAAATGTTGAATACATGCTTGTATCCGCAGTGTATTAGAGCAGGCTACGGTCCACTGGGCCTGATCTCTACTGCCTGGACACAAGTGTGATTTGATTAATTTCACATGAACTCCCTGCTGGCCTGTTACTCTGCAAACAGCTCTTCCTCAGCACAGGTGGGACCTCCCATAGGCCATACTATTTTAATTATGTCTGCTTTACTCTGCCATGGCGCTGTCCTGTTGTTGAGGCCACACTGAAGGGGTGTCATACACAGCATTATGTCAAGTAAAACAATGTACTGATATTGGCATCAGGCCAATATTTGCTTGTTTTTGGGTGCAATATAGTAGATTAACAAATTGAGAGACAGTTTGTTATCCAGACTAAAGATAGATTAGTTTTACTTCTATTAAACAGGGTTTGTGCAGCACACTTTTCACAGGTAATTAGTGGCTTTGGGCAAACTAGGTTTAGTTTCCCTCTGATGCCAGTCATTTTCCCAGGCTTAATTCCTGTGTCTAGCTCTAGAGGTGTTTCATTATGGCTGATGGATGAAATTTTAGTAAAAGGAGGTCTCACAGATACCACAACCTTGACACAACCTTGACACAACCTTGACACAACCTTCTACGGGCAGTTTGGTGCTGTGTTTGTCAGTCATACCCCCCTCCCCACTCTCAGCTTCAGACATGGGGTAGAACGGACATGATGGCCAGCCTCCACAGCCAACTCGATTAGGCTAAGTGCAGCTATTTTTATGTAACCTCATATGCAAATTGCACATTTTTAGGGTTTACAGTCACTAAATATTTAGCTGATGTCTGTCCAGGTAAATACTGTAAAAAGATAAATAAATACATAGAAATTCGTCTTTTGTTTGAAATTGTTGTTTTTTTTGTATTTTAAACATGCTTAATAATATAAATAATACATGAATTATTATTTAATTTAGGATCATACAATCCGTGCTTTTGGAAACTATATGTTGTAGTATTCCACATCTGTGATTAGCAAAAACTACTAGCAACTACTTTTGACTTTTTGTTAGACCCTATTAAACTGCTGGGAGAATATCTGATAATATTAAATAGAATTTATGAGGATGTTTCACATAAGCGTTTTGGGACCTTGAGCTTATCTAGCTGTCGAAATGCCCTCTGCTTGTCATCAGTCAACCCTCACATAAAATCTGATGGCGGATGCAAATTAAAATGTGCTGATATCATAACAATCCAAGCTGCAGAAAATATATTATTTTAGAAGAGTCACTTTATGTGCTTTTATGTATGGCGTGATGGATCTGGTATTAGATCATGTAATGGAGCATCTTGGTGACAGGCTTAAGGAGTCATAAGGTCACCGGCTACGTCCTGACTCCGGGCCATAACTGTCACTTGTGATGAACTCTCTCATCAATAGGTCGCCCATTGTTCTTTCATATATCACACGCATCCATGAGAGCCACTGGAAACTGCAAATCTGTCAACCTGTGTTGCATGGAAGGGCCACTGCAGCATGTGTTGACAGCTTTGCCTTGACTTGTGTATTCCACCCTTGTGCTGCATATGGTCACACTGTCTTCGCTGATGAATAGGACTTCCTGTTCAAGCCATAAGACGTACATACCTTGGCAAGGGTTCTGAAAATCTGTCACCCATTGACAAATAGTGACACAGCTTACATCACAGAGAAAATATGGCCATTATCGGTCCAGTGTCACACTGAATGGTGCTTGTGAACAGCAGAAGAAAGCAACCTTTTAAGCCAAACCGTGTGCTCAGAAGAGAGTGCTGGATCAAAATAGCATGGGGCTCTATTGTGTAATATGTTCTGTGTTTTGTACGATGCTAGAACAGAGCTCTCCAATCAATACGCCTCCCTCATATGCTGCTACTGCTGTGAAAGTGCACACAGGGATGGGCTTGTTTTCACTTCAGAGTTCACCACATGTGACTGTATGAAATCCTTTATAAGAGAGCACGGGCTCACCAACATGTATGTTTCTATGGACAGCGTCGGACCAATCAAAAACTAACTGAACTGAACTGAATAGCTGTCACTAATTTGCATTTTTAGGCAGAATCTGTCCTGAACCTTCCATTTTAAAACAATCAATAAATGTGGGCTTGAAGTAGCCCAAAGTAGGTCAAAGACAATTTCGAAAACAAGGCATGTAAGGTGTGAGGTAAAAACCTTCCATTTATTTGAATATATATTCTCCGTTCTGGCTCTAAATAAATATAATATTGTTAACATACATGATAATGTCTCCAGTAGGGCATGGTTTACAGAGAAGTGTTATAAAACCATAAAAATGAAAAAAACCCTAAGATGTTTATTTGTATCATGTCATATATTGTACCTACTGTACATTAATAAAAACCTGCTAATTACACTAGAAGTCCATCAAGGCCAAGATTTTGTACACCAGCCCTGTACATGTCTCAATGCACAATACATTTACATGGTTATATGCACATACCTGAGCATAACTTATAATGCAGGGTCTTCTATTGGGAATCCAGGTCAGATCCAAACGTAACACAGCCTATGTTAAATGTAACAATGCAGTATTAGGGTAGCTAAAGCCAAATGCATGGAAGTGGAATAAGGGTATGACATGTCCGTGTACAGGCAGGGTTTAGGACAGTGGCCTCAGGTGTCCGAGGTAAAGCCAACATTTTAAGGCATACAGATGGCCTGGGAACAAAACGCATAGTGTCGACAGGGAACAGTGTTCATAGAAGGTCTCCTCTTGTCTTAGTAACAGTGAGTGTAGTCCAGCATCCACAAGGAGCTCCAGAGGAAGAGCTGTGATCCGACCCGCGGCGCTCTTAACGCTCCATGTCCGGTGTGCGGAGGATGTGCTGGGCAGGAGGCCTGCTCAGCCTCCTCTCGTTGCTGATGTTGGGGGAGCAGACGTAGAATCTGTATTTGTGTACTCGGAATTGTCCTCTTCTGCCTCACCCAGTGTCCACGTCCCTTCTCTGTCAGGGTAACTTTTTACTCCTGGATGTGTACCGCTTGGGTATAAATTCTCCGCGGTTGTGTGACCAGGGGAGGACGCGAACAGTTCTTCCTCCTTCTGGGGGTGCGCAGTTTGCGCCGCTGTCTCGGCTCTCTCGTCCCACTGAAACGCGTGCGTGACAGGGTCCTGTCTGCTTAGGTTCAGGGACAGTCTTGACTGTGTAGAGTTCCACTCGGATGCGTTGCTGCTCGTGGATAGGTTCGTGGTGATGTTGGGGCTAGCGGTGACCTCCTCTGGCACTGGCTTACCCCCAGGAGAAGACGCGCTGGTCGGTTTCCAGATCAGGCTGTAGTAAATGGCCAGGATAATGGCTGCTAAGGACACCGAGAGCACATAAGCAAAAACGGTGGCTAATCTGACCCACTTCTTGTTCGTCTTAGCTGCCATTTTAGCCTTTTTGTCCCCCGTGTAAGTGGCAGGTTTGCCCCTCTCCATGTTGGGCATGAAGTCCCTCTCTCTCATATTGCCCCTGTTTTTCCCTCGATGCTCCACCACCCCCTCCGTCTTGAAGCCTTCTTGTTATCCACAGTCCAAGAGAAGACAGGCAGCAGGGGGCCACGGCAGAGAGATGCAGGACCACCTTGAACACGTCCTCTCAGCACAGCGCCGTTTCGCAGCTACACCGCGCTGCTGTCATTCATTTGATCCTATTGCACTGCGCCTCGCGTTCAGTAGCAGCCAGTGCACCATTGCGTTTCATAATGGACATCAAGCATCCAGTCTCAGCATCCGACAGCAGCAGGACAAATGTCTATCCCCAGAGACATTTCCGACGAACAGTTGACTGAGTAGGCCCAAGACGCATCCGCACTCTGCGATTTGATGTCATTTATTAAAGAGATTCAGTGAGATCACACGGTCCACAACTGTCTGTCTTACCCACTAAATGAAGCGGCTGGCTCAGCTAAAAATACTGGAGAGGGGGCGGGCGGTGGCTCTTAAAGCAGCAGCAGCTGCAGCAGACCCACAACAAACTCCCACCAAAGCACAAATCACTGCAGAGAGCGCGCCGCTCACACGTGCGTGTATGCCACTGGGACATTACGTTTAACTTTGCACTAAACTCAACCAACTTTATTTTAATGGTTTATTTTATATATCATTTATTTTACTGTTATATTTAAATATGTATGTATATTATATGTAAATGTGTGTGCATGGTTATATTCAGTGGTGGAACGGAACGAAGTAAAAGTAGTAAAGTACTGTACTTAAGTACAATTTTTAGGTATCTGTACTTTACTTAAGTACATTTTAAAGTGGATACTTTTTACTTTTACTTCACTACATTTTAGAGCAGTATCTGTACTTTCTACTCCGCTATATTTTTGAACAGGACTGAAAAGTAAAATCTTGTTTTACTGTTTGAGACCCGGTGAAAAGACTGAGGGTTTTTTTTGTTTTTTTTTAAATCAACTTCATAATATGAGCAAACAAAAATTTACTAATAAAACCAGCCAGAAAAAAACGATTGATTCAATTGTTTCTGTTGAAACGAATTCAGCACAAATCTGTATCAAAATCACTGCATTTGAAGCTTTATTATAGATCTCAAAATCTGCGAGAAATACTTTTTACTCTTTAAGTAAATATTTAAACGGGTATTTTAATATTTTTATATAAGTATTTGTTTTTCAAAAATATTTGAATTTGGGCACACTACGAACCTGGACGATTATGTGACGCATGAACGAGTGTTGTTACTTAGGCGACGTAAATGCAGTTTTGAGTGGCACTGCAGCTCATAAATTTCCCTTTAAGGATTAAGTTTATTAAGTTTATCAAATCTTACTCACAGGCGGGCTGAAAAACCATGACCAACCATAAAGGGTGATTATGTTAACAATATGAACTAATGCAGTCTGCATTGTGGTGAGTGAATATACCAGCAGCCAGTCAGTTTTGAAGCCATATTTAAATAATATCCAAATGTAGTTGTTGCAGTCAGTTGTGGCTTAATGAATCACAGCATCGAAGAGATGCCTGTGGTTCCCTCTGATGGGTTTAGGCAAATTAAGACTAATGTCTGCATCACAAAATTAGGATGAAGGTGATGCCCAATTTGCACACTGTAGGCTGTCCCATGAAGGCCCAAGTACCTGTGTTTGTAGATGCCGGTTACATTGGAAACAGACAGGCAAAAAGAAAGATGGAAACAAACAAATAAATTATTTGTTTATAGGCCTAAGTAAAATAGCTTGTGAGAATGAATGTTAATATCAATACATCATATTATATCTATAATACATTTTATCATTGAACTATAATTCATAAGAATAAATAATAATGCCTTGGATATATTGCGCCTGTCAAACCCAAACAATGTGTTATTCATTCATACTCCATACTCGGTGACGGTAAGCTACCAAAGGTAGCCATAGCTGCCCTGGTGGTAATTGTTTGACCCAAGCCTTTCTAGATGTGAACATTTTCCTGTGGTCACGTGACGTACTTTGTGAGATTCATTTGCAAGGCATATTTGTCTGGGTGCGTCCTGAGAACTTTGTTTGATGATGTCTTTGAATGCAGGCACTTGGGTAGTTAAGGTGGTAGTTACAATCATGGTTTAAAATAAATTATAACTTTTTACAAATAGCGAAAACAGAACTCGGACTGGCAAGATGAATAAGAAAAGATACTTTCTGGATCCGCCGGAGGTGAAGGACTACCTCGTCAAAGGAGAAAGATTCACAAAGTGGTCAGAGGTGAGTGAAGGATTCAAAATATGATACAAACTATACAACAGCTGGATAAGTAATGTTCCAGTGACAAATATTAAATACTAATGCTTGCATCAGAGAATGTCAACTAAACTCTCAAATTTAAATTAAAGGATTCCACCAAGACCAGTCCGGTCACTATGAAGATGGATTCAAAGGGATTTTACATTTACTGGATCAACCAAAGCAAGGTAATCATATCAGACCGATTTCTGCAAGAACTAAGGCTGTGTTTAAGTGTCACAGTACTTTATGTACACGTTTCCTTTAAATGCACTTAATTATTATGACTGTAGAATTAAAACTATAAATGTAAATAGTAGGAGTGAGTTTTCTACATTCTACAAAACACAAAGTTCAGTTCAAATAGTGATTTACTTCTTATTTGTAGGAGACCACATTGCTGGATGTGGCTACAATCAGGGATACCAGAGTTGGAAAATACGCTAAACTTCCTAAGGTAAAGTATACTGGATTATATTATATGTAAGAGAGAAGACAGGATTAAAAATCTGTGTGTTTAGGCAAACTCAGAATCCATTTCCTTTATTTCCCAGTAGAATGCGCATTTGCAATGCAAAACTGGCAAAGTACACCCCCTGCACACACTGCAGACAAACAAATGAACACAACCCAAAGTCGTCATCTGAGTCAGGCCTGTGCACAGAGCTCTCAGTGGTGGTTCTTCTGCTTGTGGCCTCCGTAGAGAGTCCACTTATACACCATTTGATCCCAGCTTTAAAACAAGCACGTTCTCAAATGTTCTCTCAAAGCTCAGAGGGGTTTGGGGGAGAGAGTGTGATGATTTGTTGTCCCAAAGGACAGAAAATGTACAAACAAATCGTGGCAATGTTAACATGCTATGTGTTATATAATGTGAGTGCTACTCATTGTAAATGTGCATATCTTTGCATGGTCCTTTCAACATTTGCAAGTGTTCTCTTAGACATGTATTCTAAATGATATGATTCACAAGGTAATAGTTGAATACATGTTTGTAAGTCAGAAACTTCAAATGAGATACACTACATTTAGTTTTTATTCTTCTGTGCCCACAGCACCCAAAAGTGCGCAATGTCTTCAACATGGATTTTCCAGACAGCAACCATCTGGCTAAAACTCTAACTATAGTCTCAGGGATGGACACCGTCAATCTCACTTATCACAACTTCTTTGCCTCCAAAGAGAAAGTGGTGCAGGTAAAAAACAGCTCAGTCTGTGTGATTTGAGGGCAATGTTCCCTCTCCTGCTCTCACTCCTGCCTCTTGATACTTTTTGATACAAAAACAACCACTGCCACCAGCCATTACACAGTGTGGCTTCACTTCCCGTCATTAGTCAGCTTCTCTCTGGCTTTTAGACCTTATTAGACTTTATGACTGCAGTTTCCTGATTCAATCATCTGCAATGAAAGCTCATTTGGGCTCTGTTCTAAAGCAATAGCCATTAACCCAATTTCTCTATAAGTACTGCAATATTAGTGCCCTTCTAGTGCTGATTATCACTGTCAAAAGCTTTTATAAAATTAACATATTATTAGACTCTCCCTAATACGTCTCATCACACTTTGCATTTTCGAGAACTGGGCAAGTGACATACTTGCAATTGCCTACAATGCTGCAAGAAACAACTCATGCAGACAAGTCTTCTTGGACAAAATGTAAGTGTCAAAGATCCTAAATGTCAACATGCAGTCCAATGTTATATTATGTAATTTCGATTTCAGATACGTGTGCCTTTCTCTCCAAACCAACAAAGACGGCAAGATCCCGGTGAAACGGTGAGTACCACTCTGGGCAGTATGAGCTGTTGTCCAGTGCATGATTTACATAGAGTATGTGCTCCCTCTATGTTTAATCAGCATCTACAAGATGTTCCCAGCTGATAAGAAAAGGGTGGAGGGTGCCTTGGCAGCAGCACACCTCCCCAAAGGAAAGGTCTGACATATTTTCTCTTTACTATAAGACTATGTTTAGATATCAGAATACTGACTGTTAACTCGAGTATGTTTTATGTTGAAGTATGACAGCATAAAGTCTGATGCATTCACCGAGGCGGCCTTCAGGACATTTATAACTCACCTTTGCCCAAGGCCTGATATCTATGAGATCTTTACATCTTAGTAAGTCAGTGTTCAATGGGAAAGACATGTGATCAAGATGCATAGTAACACAGTGTCATTGCTGTCCCTTTAGCTCCAACAAGCCCACCATGACCAAGGAGAACTTCACCAAATTCCTCAACGAAAAGCAAAGAGACTCTCGGCTTAATGAGGAGTTGTTTCCTCGTTTACGACAGGACCAGATCAAAGCTTTGATTGACAAATATGAACCTGTCTCCAGCAACGCAAACAGAGGTCCTACATTGTACAGCATAATAGCACAAATCATATTGAACCACAACAAAGACTAACATCATGTGTCTTTTGTGAAGGCCTGATTTCTCCAGAGGGGTTTCTGTTTTACCTAATGGGGTCTGAGACTTCAGTCGTAGTGCAGGACAGACTGGCCAAATCCCACGACATGACTCAGCCTATACCGCACTATTTCATCAAGTCCTCCCACAACACTTACCTGACAGGTTACAAATGGCAAATGGGGACTTTTCGAGTACCTTCAGGATGATGTTTAATTATTTTATTCCTCTTGGTTTCACACAGCGGGTCAGTTCTCAGGCCTGTCCTCTCCTGAGATGTACCGCCAGTGCCTTCTGTCCGGCTGCCGCTGTCTGGAGCTGGACTGCTGGAAAGGCAAACCCCCAGATGAAGAGCCCATCATCACACACGGTTTCACTATGACGACTGAGATCCTCTTTAAGGTCATTTTATTACACTTTTTCATGCTGTAAATGCTCATTGGCAGAACACACATTTCCTGTGAAAAGCTTGTGTACTGTGTCAAAGTGACAGCTTCTTATAAACCCCAGTGTGCTTAAAAAACTGAAACATCTTAGTATTACCACTGTCTAGATGAGCTTCATATTAGAGAAATCTTGTAAATACAAAGATTTAAAGCTACAAAACTTCACAATACCAGAGAGCAAGAGGCAGACAGACACCTCCTTTCTCACCCTCTCACATTGCACTTCCATTTAAGGTCCGAGCATTCCCCACGGCGATTCCCCTATGCTTACCGTCAGGTCTATAGGTGATTCAGTGAGGATAAGCTTTGTAGTTCAACCTATCTATCATGTGTCACCAGAAACTATAATCACATTTTTTGTTTTATGTTTTCTTATATCTTCTGGGAATCTGAATTGATCTCAAAGTAATTTCTTTTTTTCCAGGATGTGATTGAAGCTATAAATGAAAGTGCCTTCAAGACATCTCAGTATCCTGTTGTTCTCTCATTTGAAAACCACGTCGACTCGTAAGAGGATACTTAAATACACTGAGTAGTAATGTTATAAAATAGCAGAGCAATTTCCTTTAGGATCTAGTAGCTGGTTAATTTTTACCTTTGCTCTGAAAGTGCTGTGTCTTTTGTTGCAGGGTCAAACAGCAAGAGAAAATGGCCAACTACTGCAAAACCATATTTGGAGATGCCCTGCTAACAGAGCCCCTGGACAAATACCCTGTCAGTGCACTGCAGCAAAGCCCACTATAGTAGTCACAATAGTAGAGAAATCTCTCATACCAGGCTTTTGTTAAACATAGCCCTATTTCAGATCAATCTAGTATTATTATTAGCTGTGTATAACTGCATCAGCATGACAGCTATGTAGACTATGCTAAGTTTGTAGTTTGTCATATCATTGAGAGCTATGTCCCTCCTTGCCTTCTGTAGCCAATCCAAATAATTTATATCAACAGTCTGTCCATCTTACCTTCTCGCAGCTGTGTGTGTGTCCAGGGGGAGGGGAGGATGTTGCTCACTCTGTCTCTGTCCCAAACAACATCAGCGACGCAGCCAGGATTAGGCCTGTCAAGACAAAATTTTATTTATCATCATTTAATATGCCAACTGAGAACAGAAGAGTAGAGTAATGTCTTTGTATGGTACATTTATTATAGCTATATTTGAGAGACAAACTTCTATTCAAAGCGTGTAGAAAGATTCTGGCCTGCTAATATCATGTGAGATAAATAAATGAAATTAAGATTGAACGATTAGAGGCTAGAAAACAACAGGAAATTACAATTACCAACATAATTTCCAAATTTTTTAAACTGTATTGCAGTTGAAGCCAGGCCTGCAAATCCCAAGTCCATCAGAGCTCATGGGCAAAATCTTGATCAAGAATAAAAAGGGCAGCCATGACAAGCCCAAAGAACAGGCCAAGAAACCAGCCACTGATGCAACCACTGCTACCCCAGATGCCGCCAACCCTCCACCTGCCTCAGAGAACCCAGGTACCTCACAGTCCAACAGTTACGGTTATAGTGAGTTATGGCTGACATATCTGTTTTATTCAGAGGAGGATCCTGAGGAGCAAGAGGAGACAGAGGAGCAGGATGAGGAGAAAATGAAAACATCGGATGAGGTATATTTTGAAATAATCTGCTCCGACATGTTTATGAGTGCAGAACTGAGCTGTCCTCTCGTCACATTCCTACAGGGCACAGCTGGACAGGAAGTGACAGCATACGAGGCTATGTCTTCAATAGTCAATTACATCCAGCCAAACAAATTTGTCTCCTTTGAACATGCTAAAAGTATGGTTATGCCTTGTTTGTAAAAATATATTAAGAGAATGAAATAGTTTTATATCATACAAACTAGGTGTGATTGTTATTTAACTCCTGTCCTGTCTTTACAGAGAAAAATAGGAGTTACGTCATCTCTTCTTTTGTGGAGACCAAAGGGGAGGCAATGATTGCCAAAAGTGCAGTTGAATGGGTCGAGTATCCTTTGAGATGTACCTCCAAATATAGCAGCTCGTTTCTGCTGTAAAATGTCATGTCTTTAAAATGATGCAGCATTTTCTTTAACTGCATTGCCTAGGTATAACAAGAGACAGATGAGTCGAATCTACCCCAAAGGAACACGAATGGACTCATCCAATTACAATCCACAACCTTTCTGGACCGCAGGCTGCCAGATGGTGGCGCTCAACTACCAGACAATGGGTAGAGAGAAAAAAAGCAGAAAATATTACTATGTAACAAAAAGTGATACAGTGAAGTTAGTAAAAGAAATTTAGTGGAAATGTATATAAATATAAAATTCTTAAAATTATGTTTGAAAGTACTAGTGAAAGTTCAGTCTTTTATTTTGTGGCAAGTCGTGAAGGTGAGTTTCTGTTTGTCGCCACAGTGGGTCAGTGTTGCATCACTTAGCGCATGCAGACCCGGGATGTGCTCTGCATCCTAAACCTCCTCTGCTCTTTGTGATAAGGATATTTAATGGTGCTATGTCTATTTTTAGATTTCCCCATGCAACTCAACATGGCTCTGTTTGAGTACAACGGCAGGACTGGGTACCTTCTCAAACATGACGTGATGCGCCGCAGTGACAAGAAGTTTGACCCTTTTTGTGACAGGATTGACACAGTTGTGGCAAGCACACTGACAATCAAGGCGAGTTCAGTGTTTGGTATCTTATAAATAGAAAATATTATAAATATTCACCTGTCAACGGGAAGAAATCAAGTGCCCAGTCTAAATGTGCTGTGCATGTATGTGTTCCTTGGCTGTCCACACATGCCTCCTGCAGTGACTAATACCTGGTTCTAGGTATTTCTCTATGATTGAGAAACTGTGCTATTTATATCCCCTGAGAGTGGTTCAATCCAATCGGACACAGTGTTATGCATATCACAATATATTTCTGTTTTCCTCATAGATTTACTCAGGACAGTTTCTATCAGACAAGAATGTGAAAACTGGAGTGGAAGTGGAGGTGATAGGCCTGCCCAATGACCCCAAGAAAAAATACCGCACCAAATGGACCACCACAGCCAATGCCATAAACCCAGTGTGGAATGAAGAGCCCTTTGTTTTTGAAAAGGTGCGTGACCAGGAAAACATGGCTATATTAAAATGGTAACAAGCCTCTAATCTCATTACCTTGTTATTGTTCTTGACAGATCTTACTCCCAGAATTGGCATCTCTGAGAATTGTGGTTCATGAGGAGAATGGTAAATTCTTGGGACACAGAATAATTCCTCTTGATGCCATACAATCAGGTCAGTGTGGATCAATACACTTGGACACATCTCATTAACATAGTTAAAGAGCCTGAGGCCTAGAACATGTGTTGAGGATCAGGTGAGCCTCTAATCCACGGGGGCTTTTGTACGTTGCAGGCTTCCATCACATCTGCCTCCGCAGCGAAAGCAACATGCCCCTCACACTGCCCGCTCTCTTTGTGTACATTGAGGTCAAGGACTACATCCCTGCTGCTTTTGCAGGTTCACCATTAGTTCATCATTTTATAAATCTCATCATGGTGCCAGCGAGCTCTGATTTACACAGCATAAGGACGTGTATATTTAGCTCTTGGTACAAAAAGGCTATTTGTATATTATTCAAATCTTTCTTTCATTCTGTCCTAGACTTCACTGATGCCTTATTTAACCCAACAAAAGGCACAGAGAAAACCACTAAGACACCAAAGGAGGTAACAAATAGCCTTTTCAAATGAGCCCAGTCTTTCCTAATCCTTAATGAGACACATTAGCCTCCAGGAAGATGAGCAAGCTTTTAAAATGTCCTGTCCTTTTTGTGCCCACATAGTCATCTGCTGACTACGTCTCCCCTTATGAAATGCCCCTTGCTGCTCCTGTGCCCACTCCCAGTGCCAAGGCAATTGAAGCCCCTCCAGCAGGTAAGCAATTACATTATTATTAAATTTATGACACATCAAACTTTTTGTGCTTATGCTTTATTTACAAGAGACATCCAAAAATGTTTTGCTCAACACAAAATGTAAGTATTTATCTGTGCTCTGCCTTGGGTTGGAAGTTGAAACAAGCAAGGGCTAACTATACAGGTGCATTTCAATATTGTCAGGGAAAAGTGTATTACACAATATAGAAAATATTTCATATTTAGTTTGATTTTTATTTCTATGATTAGAATTATTATTAGAACATTATCTTCATTTTAAATGTTATAATATAATAGTCAGTACCAGATTAATTCACAAAATAACAGCTGACATATTAACATTTTTTGTTTCAAAAGGTCCTCTTGTTTAAAAACAAAAAAATAAAATAAACCCAAAGGCCAACGACACCACTCATAGCATATTATTCTTGATACCATACCATGCAGTAGATAGACTTGAATCTCACTTTAACACAGAGCAAGTAGAGGGTAAAACTGATACATCCAGGCTTTTTGGATAAAAAATATCCAACATGTATATGCAGGTAATTGACTTTCCTCACACCTCATTTAGAAAAAGCAGAAGAGACACCAGCAGCTGCAGACCCAAGTGCTGAAACCAAAAATACTGAAGGGGATCCTCAGTCTGCAGCTGAGGACTCCCCTCTAGCAGAAGAACCTCCCAAAGAAGAGACCGCAGAAGCAGCAGAAGAACCAGCCCCAGAACAATCTGCAGAGGAGCCTGTGGCAGAACCCACTGACGCTGCCACAGAAAGTGCACCAGCTGAGGTTGAAGAAACACCTGCACAAGAGTCTGAACAGAAAGAGGAGTCTACAGAAGAACCAAAACAAGAAACTCCAGAAGAGCCAAAAGAGGAGGCTACCGAGGCAGAGGTAGAGAAGACTGAGGAGCCCAAGGCAGAGACCACTGAGGAACTTGTGAGTGCTCCCATTGTAACAAATGGATCATCTCAGGAGCCTGCCACCAGCACTGAAGGTAATGATCGCTATGTCTATGTGTCTTTTCATTGTTGAAGGAGCAAGTCAAACCATACTTTGTTTTGGTGCTGCAGATATTAAAACTGTGACCACTGAAGAACTAACACAGCACAAGAACTATGTGAAGGTCGTCAAGCGCCAGGAGAAAGAGCTGAAAGAAACTGAAAAGAAGCTACAGAAAAAGGGAGAGGACCTGATTCAAAAATACTCTGACACCTTCAAGGCCATCAAGAAAAAGGCTTCTGTCAAGAAAAAGGAGTGAGTGCTATTTATTATTTCATTAAAAAAGCAAAGATTTAACAGAGTCAAGTAATAGTTTTGAATTGGTCCACATGTTTTGTCACTTACTTCTGAATGTTGAGGTGAAAAAAGTAAACACTAATAACACAGGATTTTAAAGGCTGCAGTGAATCCATTTCTTTTGCTAATAGTAGTTTTGTGTTTTCAGGGCAGGAGCAGGTGGAGACTCCAATGGGGCGACTGAGCGTGTGCAAGAGCAGAAGGATAAGATGACAAATGATTTGCAGAGTCTGTGGACCAGTCAGTATGACCAGATCAAAAAGAAAAAAGAGCAGTTTGCTACAGAGGTTTGTGGTACTACTAACTACTACTACTACCAACTACTACTAACTATCACTACTACTACCACTACTACTAAAAAAATAAATAAATAAAAAATATTATTTACCTTATAGCATTTTATAAAGCAACAATTCAGTGAAGTTCAGTCAAAACGGTTTTAGTTTTAATTAAGGTTGCGTCCACACAACCACATCAGAATTAGCACTGAACTGGGACAAAACCCAGAATTAAACCTGGGCTAAAACAGAACCAAACCAACATCAGGACCAAACCAGGACAGGTGTGAGCACACCCTACAAGTATTGTTCTATTAAGAATCATTTCCAAATAAGAAACCTGGATTTTCTATTTTCACTGAACAGAGATTGACCAAACTGATGGAGATCGCATCCGAAAAACACAGCAGTGAACTGAAGGCCCTGGAGAGGTTGGAGTACACCCATAACACATACAGGACACATGGGGACAGGCCCACTGAGCTGCGCTTGTCTTTGCTCTCTTATGTTGGTGTGTGGGTGCTGTGAGGCTGATGAAGTAACTGACATTTTAGACAGAGAATACCTCAAATGATGAATGAGTCAACTCAGGCTGCAGTGTCTCAGTGTTTGTTGTCCCAAGTCTGGCCTGGACAATGGTTATCTGGGGACAAGCCTTATCCCACAGGTGTTTGAGCAGCTGTCTATGGGGACAAAAGAGTGCAGTGGTCAGCCCCCAGTCCACAAATAAACAGTCACATTAATTTTCTTAAAAGAAAAAAAATGCAAAGCAGAACAAAAGTATATATTAAGGTAACACATATGCAGTACATTTCTGACACTCTTAACAAAGTGAGTAATAATAAGGAATACACAGAAGCTACTGACTTATTTACATTATTTACATTTTATTTATTCTTTTGTTGTACAGCGAAGCCAAAGAGAAGAAGAAAGCTCAATGCAAAGCAAATGCAAAGTAAGTTGAGCTTGTGTTCTCCATGTCTCCAAGCTATTGCCCAGTTTTTGTTTTGATTCATTATTGAATTTAATTGATGTAACAAAACCTTCTCAGGTTGAAAAAGTCAATGAGCACAGATGCTCTGGATGAAAATGGTCCATCTGACGTGAGTATAAACCAGTGATCTGACTTGAGTCGTTGCTTATTCTGCTTGAGTTGCTTATTCTTTGTTAAAGTCACCACTCACTCATCCACTGCTCTGTGTAACTATGGTTACAAAGAGTCTGACAAAACAGCACAGAGAGAAAGAGCACCTGAGGCATGCAGCCGTACATGTCTTTGATACATGTGCACACATTAACACTCTCCTTCGGCCATGCGCCCACGCAACATAAACATGTACACTTTACCCAGAGTGCAACAGGCCTGACCATAGGCCGGGTTTGCCCATTACTCAGAAGCTGTTTACAGAGGCCTGCCTAATCCATGTGTGCACAATGACTCATGTTGGCTGATCAACATTCAGCCTCTTGTATCAGGGTTAAAGACCCAGTCCCTGATCCTCTGCCATCGACTTTGACTGGGCTCTGCCAATTGCCTGTTCCTCACTTGCTTTAGGGTCACATTGCAGCTCATTTTGATCCACTTAATCAGCTCCTGATCATTAATTGTAGCCAGTATTTATAACACAATCACTTGTTTAATCAGCCCAGCCTCTGTATTGAATGATCCTCTGCACTGATGGCTATGTAACTGAACTGGACAGGCCCAACCTGTTGGCTCTTAACTGTATTGATTGCCTTTCTTTGGTTGCCTCTCTTGGGTGCTTTCCTCTCCAGATATGCACACATTTCCTCACAGGGGGAAACATAAGCCCACAAACCACTTATAGACTTGCTAACAGCCTTTATCTCACACTTGATACAGCAGAGACACAGTCCAACACCCTAAACATAAACCACTAATCGATTGTGTTGTATTAAAACACTGTCATA